>JAQIWJ010000861.1:0-15368 GCA_034695185.1 Discolaimus major
TCCTGATAATATCTTGGTAAGCTTGCGAGTGTCTGATTAGATTGCGCAATATCAGTCGGATCACATTGCGCAATCTCGTGACATTGCGCAATCTCATCTCGCAATCGCAATGCCATCTTTTTCCAGGTATCCAACGATTTATTGCAAGTGAAGATCAGCGATTTCGGATTGGCTGAATTTAAACAGCTGATGACAACAATAACCACACAAGTGACCGGAACGCCGATGTATTATCCGCCTGAATTCGCCTCGGAACACGGTATCATAAGGCATCCGAGTAAAAGCGACGTTTATTCAATGGGTGCGAGCTTGGCTGAATTATTCAGCGAACAATGGTTCTGGAGTATAAATGGAAAACCAAGAGCTCAATTCCAAGTGAGGGTCGGGGTTGAAAATTTGAAAATTAGTATCGCAAATGCAGAATGCTGAGAATGGGCAAGAGTTATGCTGCTCAACCAATCGATTATGCTTGCATATTCTCACGTCAGCTAATTTCTGCTCAGCAATCAAGGACACGAAATTTGAATTTGCGAACCAGCACAATTTTTACAAACCCATTTTTCCTGTACCAACCATGTTCAGTTTTGTCAAGGATTATCTTTAGTTTTGATCAAATTTCAAACCCTGTCACGACATTGAATGATGAACGACTACATTCTCAATGTCCCGTGCAAAACAGTACGCATATATGTTCTCAATGATAACCATTTTTGGCTCACTACATTTGCATTGGAAAAAAGGCCTTGAAAATTTCCGCCTCGGGCCATATGTGAATGAACTATAGGCGCGATTCAAAACTTGTGTTTGAACATTTTGATAAATGAGTCTTGTAGAAATGTTCTTTGTTTGAAATCCCAGTTTTCGTGTTGGCCTGAATTTAAATTTCGTTATTCTTGCAAAAGTGTCGAGGTTAGAAAAAGTAAAACCGAATGCCTGTCCAGGGATTTGAACCTTAGACTTCGCCTACCTTGCAGAAGCGTGCTATCCATTGCGTCATGATTCAAACCGTGTCCATATTTCAGGTGATGTTCGTATTGTCAGAACAAAGGCGTTCAGTTGAGAAAGGTCAACCTGGTCGACAACCCGATTGTTGGCCCCACGTTCCCACAAGCATACAAGGCATCTTGAAAGATGCCATCACGCCTGATTATCGACACAGGAAAGATGCGCCTGATCTCTTATTGGCCACTCAAGAATTGTTCAATAAAATCAAACCTGATTTGATCGATTGATTCTGGACAATGCTGAGAAGCACGATAATGTGAATATTCTGTGCGTCCAATCATGGATTTTTCTGTGCTTTACTCATCAAATTTTCACACCGTTTTTTTAAACATGCTTTCTGTAAATGGTGCACCCACTCTTCTGAATGCCAAAATGTGTAATTCATCGAGAATACTTTTGTGACAATTTTTGACTTGTTGTGTATGCATGTTTTTCTTTTTCACCTGGAGGCTATACATAAAATTCTTCTAAAGTGTATGAAGAGCATAATTATGCAATGAATCATAAAAGAAGCAGTCAACATTTTTTCGCACATTCCTGCTTTATTGCATTCACATTCAAATTGACAAAATCTCAATATTTTTGTCATGACATAAATCGCATAAAGTGTTATACAAGAAATCCGTCACTTTGCCACAAAAAAACACGAATCTAGACACGCACTACAATAGGGAAATACAAAAATGGGCTAAAATGGACACGCACAACCCCTGGATCAAATTCGAACAGAGGTCAAGTCAAATACATTGACAAAAAACAAAGCTAAACAAAAAATGGTTGAAAGCCATACTAAAAATTTACCCCCAAAAATAAATTACTATCGCCTACTATCTAAGATTGAGCAAAAATAGACGCAGACAATTTTTTAAAAACTGGACAATGGAAAGTGACCCAGCCAATTTTTGAATTCGTTGTTAACACTTTATGCGTTTGGGTTTCGTCCAGAAAATAGAAATTTCGTCAATGAAGGATAAGGAAATGGTTAGTATGGACAAAAGAGATAGGGGAATAAGCAGGAAAGAAATAAATTAAGATTACGCATGGCATTTGGAATGGACTGGCATGAACCCAAATGCGTTTAACGCCTTGTGCCATCCTCGAAGAATACGCCACCGTCCAACGCGCAGTATTTCGGACAAATACCCTTCTCTCCGGGTGGTCCAGGCGGACCAGCTGGTCCTGGTGGGCCGGGCAAACCGTCTGGTCCAGGTGGACCTGGTGGACCTTTGGGTCCTTTGCCACCGCCTTGACCTGCATCGCCGTCTTTTCCATTTTCGCCAGGTGGACCAGGTGGGCCTGAAATTAGGCAGTTTTAATTTTGGAACCATTGAAGATGCATGAAAACTTACCTGCTGGGCCATCGGGGCCAGATTCGCCTGGCTCTCCAGGGATCGGTGCTGAAAATGCAGGTCATATCAGAGGCATCATTGGGCAGGGTAATGTAGAAACTTACGTTGAGGTTGTGCTGGTGGGCCTTCATCTCCAGGCGTTCCTTGCTGACCTTCGGGTCCTGAAAAGGTCACTGGTGAGTACAGTTTGTAAATTTTTGCACAAAAATCACTTACCAGGTGGGCCAGGGGGTCCAGGTGGTCCCTAAAATACAGCAATGCTTTTCATATGCACAAAAATTATTCAAAATCATTCTTACTGGTGGTCCAGGCGGTGAATCTGTGCCAGGTCGCCTAAAAATCAATACTTAAGTTGCTGATCATGATGAATGCAGAATCGACTTACCCTGGTGTTCCTGCTTCTCCTGGTTCTCCAGGCGATCCAGGTGGACCAGAAGGTCCAGGCGGCCCTGGTGGACACGGTTTGCATGGAGGCGGTGTTGGAATTTCGCATGGCACATCTGGAGGCTTGCCTGGTGTTCCAGGAGTTCCTAAAAATCATGCTCTTTCATGAGGTGCCAAGATTTGGCATTGTGATCACTGACCTGGCGCTCCTGGTTTGCCAGGCTTCCCAGGCTTGCCCGGTGGTCCAGCTGGTCCAGGTGAACCGGGTAAACAGCATCCATCGCAACTGACACTCGGCAACGCTGCTCCATATTGATCAGCTTGACGCCTGGTTCGATTGTTCGGAACCACATGTACATCGTCAGGTAACTGTTTCAAATAGGTGACTTCTGACCAGATATCTTTGGTTGATCCTTTGCAATATTTGATCTCGTGTCTCATATGTGCACGTACGTGCTTGACATAATTGTGAACCATGGGCAATGTGACGCATACTGCTAATACGGCCACAACGCTGAACGAGACGGCTGAATAGGCCACGAATTTGTAAGCTTTCAAACGCGAATCACCTTCCAACATGGTTGTGAGTGGTTTCCGGAAGGGGACTAGGAAAAGTACAAGAAGACTAGGTTCACTTCAGTCGCACAAATGGCCACCCTGGATCCAAATGGATGTGAGTGTTCTGTGGCCGGGAAGAATTTGAAAGAACTAAACATCCAATTGACGAATAATTGGTCAAGGGTCGATGCCTAGTCATTTTATATTGGTGACCCTATGTGACGTCCCATCTCGTACCTAGCCCAGTCAGACTATATTTCCGGGCGCCGGCCCATCATTGGAAATTGTGTCACACGTCTCCTGTCACTAGGTCGATCCAATATTACTGTACTAAATAAGAATAGTCCTTTTACGAAATAGTACAGGTCTTGCCAACATAAAACGTGCAGTCGACCTTCGGAATCTGGCCAATTTTTGCATTGGTAATTGATAAATAGCTCCGCCATTATTCGGCCATCGCATACCTAGTTTGGGTTGAGAATGCGACCCGGGGTATATAATTCGTACAAATTCTCTCCAGAACAAGTTTACCGCATTGGGAGATGCGAGAAATTTTCTCTACTCTGAAAACTAGGCGTTACCGGATCCTGATGTCCTTTTTACGAAATGACATTTGATTTATGACATTCAACCACCCGCCATTTGACCCTTGCATATTATACCTGCATTCCTTAATATGCAAAAATTGCGGTCGCCCTTGTTTTTGCTAGAATTTCTTCATCCATCCTAAAAGGGACTGTGCGTTTTGACAGGGGTCTGAAATTGCGCAATCAATGCCAGGCAAAAGTGATTCAATCAGAATACAATATGAAGCAGCATGCTTCAAATCAGCATAAAAATCGATAAATTTTATCTACTATCAGTAGGCACATATTTACAGCATACAAAATAAACACGTAATCCATGAGATTGATCAGAGATCACACATCAGGTCATCAAGTTAATAGCAGGCATAAAAAGTGATTTGCATAATGGCCTATTGTAAGCATCTAAATCTTCCATACCTTTCCATTACTCAATTTACAGTCACTCATCTTGCTCACATCGGTGACACTTTGCGACATAAAAAACTTCCCTTGAGTGACTTCTTTCGCCATCATACTTGAGAACGTATGACGCATGTATTTCGGTAATGGCTTGATTGGCGATTCGAACATGGACGAAAATGGACGATTTCGAACCGTTTGAACAGATTGTGAACGAGTTTCATTTTGAGATTTCGATCGACGACGTTGAGACGAATCGGTTGGACGGCTATCGCTGATATCCATGGATAAAGTCAGTTCCATATTAACAGGCGGCAATCCACGCTGAAAAAAGAGGTCGTTAAAAAAATCGATGGCATACTGTAGCCTTCGCAAAATCTAGCCGTACCTTTCGGAAGTACACGTGACGAGATAATTTATCATACGAAGGCGACAAAATCGTGACGTAAGGATAGAAGAATTGGAAGACGTTGTCCTTATATTCGGCCAAAATTTCACGACGATTGCTATTCTCTTGGTGAATCCATACTCGTAAATAAATCGATTCCTTCTCCAATGATCGAAGTAAATCCTTGATGGTTGTACACTGAATGAAATTCTGAAAAATAAGGGTCATAAATTTCAGGTCACAGGGCCTGTGGTGCCTGGGATGGATCTGTGGCGCATGGTTCATAATCACCCATGAATCATGGATACCAGCCACGAATATGAGAACAGGGAATCATAAATTTGAATATCACAAAAGCTCATGGGCCCTTCTTTCGCAATGACCACTATTTTTATGACCAGTGCCCAGTGCCCCAACGGCTCCAAAGAACCCCCCAATCACTCTTTGGTTGGGCCTGGCATTCTGCTAATCACATATCGTTTTCTCACCTTCACAAATTTGAATTTTTCCCCTGGCAGCACCGTCCATGAATTCACACCGTAAGATCGACTATTCTTCGTTTCTCCAAATAATTCGATCTCAATCACAGCATTCACCACTCGATCACCAACATTCTGATCATTCTCCAAAAATAGCAGCAATACCTGAAAACGTATGTTTTTAGCTTGATTTGCATGGTCTAAATTCATGAGCTTACTTCATTGAGCGATATACTAGCTTCCACCCGCATTGTAATAATTATCAATGATCATTGATACGGCCAAGCAGTAAAAATCAGCGATGATCAAACGGAACTACTCGAAATTCCGGAATTTCTGATTTTGGCGGCATCTAGCAGACAAGAATGGCATGGATTTTATTGAATGCTTATAACGAATCGGCGGGAAATTGGAATGTCGAACAAAAAACATGTAGTTTGCTCTAGGACACACATTTCAAAAGTTGATCAGAAATATCGATTTCTGATACAAGCACAATTTCGACGACGCCAATCGATAGACCATGTTCCATTATAGAGGAAAATGTATCCATATGCCTGATCTTTCTTTATTCCCTGCAAGAAAATCATTGATCAAAGTTCATGTGCTAAAGGATAGCAACATTTGAAATTTCAAAAATCGATTTTGGCATATTTTCTGGGTTAAATAAGTATGCTGATTCGAAAAATCACATTTATTTCGTCATGCTACCAATATTCAGGGATTTGATCAAAATAATTAATTTTCGATAGAGAGCTGATAGGTCGATTTTGACCTCACCAATCGATTCTTCGTGGTTGATTGTCCAGGAAAATATACCCACATGCGATACTAGGTTGATTTTCTATCCAAAGATCATTGATATGATCCTGTGTAAAAAATAGGTAATTTTAAAAATTTCAAAATCAGTAATTTACATGACATCTGCACTGAAAGCATGCTTTGTAGGATAATCAGCCATGCTAATTTCAATGGTGCAATCAGCATTCGTGTATCGCGCATATTTACAAAGTTGCATGAAAATATCGATTTTCGAAGTATCGATTTCTGAGTGATCAAAATGTGATCATTCGATAGGGTGTGAACGAGTGTCTGCTTAGTGGGGTCCATATGCCTGTTGTTTCATCCAATACTTGCATACACTGCATAATTAGCAGCAGCAATCAGCTGAAATCATTGTCAAGACATGCCTTTGATGAACATTTTTCCTTGTCATTTCCTAGCCGCTCAGCAAAAGTCCGCCATGCCTTAGCTTCTGCAAAAAGTAGCATGCTTGGTTAATTAAAAGTCGACATAAAATTTTCCCAGCAAGATCCTTGTCTTGATTCTCCAGACATTGACGCACTTGCAAGCGAAATCGAAAATCCACACACAAAATTGGCATTGTGTGATGGTTTTTTCAAATTGACGTTCTTCAAAGTGCTCTTACATTTTCCCCCCAGCAGGCGACGTAAATTCATAACTGACAAATGGCGGCAGTTGTGGATTTTGTTACATTATGCTTTACTGCTTTCGTGAAAGAACCTTTTCCAAGACGTCTAGTGAACATCGGGTACCTTTCTTCGAGACTGGTTTGAATTTCAGCATTTTCTTTCACAAACACACAAGGAAGGGTCAAGGAAAGAGTGGATTTTTTAAACCCTTGGTCCGAGGTTGACTAAACTGGTCATGCATGATTGAGATTTTCAAAAATTTATGCATACGACCATTGGGAATACTGGAAAATATCCCAAATTGAATGATTTACTTTATCCAAATGCCATTAAAGTGCACCAGGGAGCTGATCTCTAAATCGACAATTTATTTGCTCATATTATCATCGATTATCTTATCTATCACTGCAACACTGCCATCACATATGAAGAAGAAATTCAATCCGCCATCACGTCCGTTGAGATGCACGAGTCGAATCACAGTCGGTGCATTGATGGATATTTTATTATCCAATTATACGTACGATAAAAACATCCTACCCATCGATGCAACAGTGAAGATCAGCGTGGAGATTCATGTTCAAGAAATCTCGGATATAGCCGAATTGACCGGGGATTTTCAGCTGGACTTATTCTTCAGCGAAATCTGGTCCGATCCCAGATTGAATTTTAGGACGCAGGATAAATGTAGGACTAATATTACGTTGAAACCCGATCATCAACAAGGATTATGGACACCGGATACGTGTATCGTCAATTCGAAAGAAGCCTCCATACATACGTCGCCGTCCGAAAACGCCTTTGTCATACTTTATTCGAACGGTACCGTATGGCAGAATCATCGGATGCGCGTTCGAGCACCGTGCGAGATCGATTTACGCTCGTTCCCGTTCGATACGCAAAAGTGTTCGTTACTATTCGAAAGTTATTCGTACAATTCGCAAGAAGTGCAATTATTCTGGTTCGAACCGCCCGTGACGATTATGCACGAAATCTCCTTGCCCGATTTCAATTTGATCAATACGTACACGGAACGATTTCAGTTGGCTTATCCCAACGGCATCTGGGACGAATTGAAAGTGACGTTCGTATTTCAACGGAGATTCGGCTTTTATTTAACCCAAGCATATTTTCCAACTCTACTCACCGTTCTGGTGTCTTGGATAACTTTCTATTTAGAGCCGAGAGCATTGAGCGCCCGAATTACGTTGGGCGTATCCAGTCTATTGGCGTTGACGTTTCAATTCGGAAATGTACTACGTCATTTGCCCAGAGTCAGTTACGTCAAATGCATCGATGTTTGGATGGTAGGTTTAAAAACAGATGTATCAAATTCGAGGATGAGATTTTAAGCTTGACTGGAATTTGGGCTTGCTTTTGGCAGATTCGTTGGACACCTTAGCATTGGTGGTTTCTAAAATGCGTTATTGCCTAGCCTGGGCTAGCTGCCGCAGAAGGAATATTGCTACAGTATGCCTGGAACCAGTGGAACAAAATCACAATGATACTGCATTGCGCAATTAAATTTTGCAGCATACTGTAGTGTACAGGGATATTGCTACAGTACGCCTGGAACCAGAGAAATAAATCGCAATGATATGTTGCAATTGCACTGCGCAATTAGAATTCAGCATACTGTAGTTCTGTGGTCAATCGATATCCAGCATGTACAGCATACTGTAGGTCGATCATGTAAACTGGTCAATTGATGACCAGTAGTTACTGCCACAGCGGTTACAGTACGACTTGGCATAGCATTTACAGTTTGTCCCAAATCAATGCAGCAGCAGAATTTATTTTCAGATGGCTTGCGTTGCATTCGTATTCTTATCACTGATCGAATTAGCATTCGTCTGCCGAGTATCCAGGCGTCAGAGATTAGCCGCCTTGGGCAAGCAGACGGTCAATAAATGGTTGCACGTGATCAGAAGGCGCCGATCAACGCCTGACGCTCAACATCATTCGGTAAAGAATGAAATCCCGATGAGATCATTATCACCGTCCATTGCGGATAGTGATTCTATGAATCTGGTCCATAGATCATCGACAGCATCCACGCATTCGAGTCAATCCTCCACGCCTTCATTATGGGCCATAGCCGTATCGGCGATGAAAACGAAGAATCCCAATGCGAAATTCGTCAAGACTTCGAGTATTGGCGAGGAGAGATCACGATTGATGTCCTTCCATAACGGATTACCTGAACCGCCTCAATTGAGATTACCCGATAAGATAATCGCGGCTAAGAAATTGGAAGCGGCCGTGGCTAAGAAGCAAGAACAGCAGAATCGGAAAAAGGGATTCTTAGCGGTGTGGTTGATAAAATTGGAAAGGATTACGCCCGAACAAATAGATACCGCGAGTTTGATCGGATTCCCGGTGTGTTTTTTTATATTCAATTTGGTATATTGGATTTATTATCTGGTTTATTCCCGATATGATGGGCCAACTTCGGAGCATGCATCATGAAAGGATACTGTAGATTATTTTGTGCTGTCAATTTTGAATATCGTATAATCATTTTGTAATATATCAAAGCCAAAGGCAATTTCGGTCAATTATTCTTGATCATGGCACTCGCATTTGCTGTCCTGTGATTTCTATCATTCTTTATGCATTTTATCAGATTGCGCAATCTGTACAGTCGCTGAACCTGCAGCCTCACACAAATCAAAATATATACAAATAATTCACATATTTCAAGCCTGCTTCTGCATTCTTTCGAAGCATATTTTACAAGCTACAATTTGTAGGAGCATTTTTTAACCGAGTCAACATTTTGTAGGCATTTCGAACTTTCAGGTCACATGGGAAGAATCATTGCTAGAAAGACGGCATATATCAGTCGAAATGAGGGAACAGCTGCCTTGTCTCTGATGAGAAATGAATAGTGAAATGATAATCAATCATTTTGGCTGTGAACTCCGGTTTTTGCATGCCTGTTTTGGCCTTTTTCTTGGAGGAAGCGTTGGTTCTTTGGAGAAACGTGTCGAGGGAAATTGTGTAAAGCGACCTCACAACGACATAGCATCATTTGAGCGATCACCGTTGGATTTAGCATGGTCGATTGTGCCAATGTGTCGCAGACACCATCAGACTCAGCATAACCGATTATTCTAGAATTCGCTGATCTCAGCATGCTGCTTGCATATCAAATTACAGAAATCAGACATTTTGCCAACTTTGCATTTGCAAGTACTGTACACAAAAAAAGGACGTGGATATGGAAAAATGCCAACATTATAAATGAAAACGATATGATTTTAGATCACTGCATCCATGCCAATCATTCATTACTGCAGATCATATTGCAAAATTCACTGGATTCAAAGCCTACTGGTTAAAAAAAATCAAATCTCAACTACAATAAAAGACACTTCACAAATTCGTTGCTTCAGTTCAAAATTTTACCACAAATTCATCTTTTCGCTGACCCATTTCAATACCCTCTTCATCAAATGGACATGGAAAACATCAATGCCTGCAAAATAAAGCCCTGCATTTTCATGCAATGCAGATTTGCAGTCATGCTCACCATAATTTGAAAAAATATTGCGAAGGAAGAGCAAAATGCCCACAAATCACTGGCATCGTAGAAATGGAGAAGAATACATGGTGAATTCTTGGAGCGAGAAATTGCTGATGTGGCCTGAAAGTTGATCAAATTAGTGATGCAATACATGGGTAATTTTTGCTTACATCAAAATCCACATTCTTGTGCAAATAGAAAACCAAAGCCAGGATCCAGAATAAAGTGGCGATCGAATGCAAACCCATGATTGCCAATCGATATCCGAATGGTTTATTCTCACGTTTGCACTGAAAATATGGTATTTTACATGTGGACACTTTGGTGTCACATTTTTGCAAATGCAAATTCAAATGCTGCTTTTGCACTTGCGATCTAGTGCTTTGATATACATTAATCGATTATCACTTACGAAATATAAGTGATAAAATGCGTATATGAAGCTATCGATGACAATGGAGCACGTGATAAAACTGGAATAATCGATCACACCACTGATCAAGGTTCCAGACGATCTAGAAAATCCATACTGATAAGACAACAGTATACCTGGCGATACTGATTATTACCCAGCTTGGATAATACACCAACCGATTGCAATGTACGTTTTTGGTGATCGCATCATTTGGCGAAGTGATGTATCTTGGGTCATTGCAGTATGGCGGATGTGGTAGAAGACTGAAATAAACAATTTTTGTGCAAGTCATGCAAATGCTTGCATTTGCTGTGCAATTGCGCAATCGCTGTGCAATTGCAGTGGTCATTTTCAGCAGGACTCATATCTGGACAGTGTCCACCACAACGTCCAGTTGGACAACGACACTTACGCAAGACAAATGGGATGACCAATGCGAATACGAACTCAACGATAACGTGTCCTTCATGGTTCTAAAATATGTAAATTTTATCATTGCAAATGATCAAGTAATAATCATCATACTGAGGCCACTGCTGGAATGATCAAATAAAACCACAATGCAGCGATGCCGTAAATGCTGATGCAAGTGTACATGGCTGCAGTCGCCAATAACAGCGCCAGAATCAGGAAAATGTTCTCTGAAAATATTGGTTTGTCAAGGGTAATGAAAAATGCTTTGCAGTCTGCACTGCAATTGCATTGCGCAATGCACATTTCGTAACAGCAATGCAAAATTGCGCAATAAATCTCACCAGTGAAATGCATGAATTTCATCGGACACTCTTGGACACTTCCAGTCAAGATTGCTTGTGCAATGATGCAAATGTAGATCGCCATATAAATTGGACTCATTTTAGCCGTATCACTGTTCTTGCCACTGGGAAAACAACTGAAAATCGCATTTTCAAGATGCGATCACTGAATCTTGGAAAGCGTACCAAGGTATCAGGTATGTGTAAATCAGGATGGCCAATGCGCATGATGAATAAGCGTATGCTGCACTGAATACGTGATTGAATGCGATCAATTGGTTGCCATAACGCAGGCATTCATGGTTGAAGTAACAGAAATCCGATTTCTTGTAATCCTGCAAGGAATATAGTCGTGATCAGTGATTTGCAGGCATTGCGCAATGATGATGGTCACTGAGAACCGGGACAAAGTCCCAGACCACGACCATGACTTACACTGGTCAATGAAATCATCACTGTCAAAACGATTATGACGCTGAGTACAGCCAGTGTTCCAACCACACGATGATAATGGTAGATGTGTTCCCAATGCAAACGAATGGTCCTGATATTTGAAGTCGTTGGATACACTGCTGCTTGATCTGAAAATTAAGATTTATTGATCTCCATGATTGCATGCTTCTAGGGATTCTGCTGTTTGCATGCTGACATATCTACTGATCATGAATCATCTGATCCATACCATCAGCTTCAGGATCACCAGCTAATCGATCTCGACTTCGATTGATGCTTTTCTGATCCAACGGCTGTGATGGATCAAAACTGACTTGTCCAGCTCCATGGACTGAAGTATCCGAGCCAGAACGCAATGGCTGATCATTCGATCCTCTGATCCTAAAATCGATTTGTCATCAATGTGAGTTCAAAGGTCAAGTCAGATTGCAGGAAAAATTGGTAGCCCTGCGAGAGATTTTAACTCTGGACATCACCACTGCTGATTAGCCATGCTGACCATTACACCGCAGATGGTATGGCAATGCCAGTCAAGCAAAGGCCATTCTGACCTTTGAATGGCAAAGTCCCACTCATTTTTCAAATTTAAAAAAACTGGAACGTACCCGCATAATTTGAATCCAATAATGATAAGCACAGGTATCAAGAACAAGATCAACAATGAAATTCCAACGGCTCCACCAATGGGTGCTGAATATGACATATCGGACGCTGATCTGGTGATGTTCAAATTGATCTTCTTCTTCGCAGTTGGTGCTGCAAATAATGCCATTACGATACAATGTTTTGAAAAATGCAGAGATTTTTACCAGTGCTGTTTTTCAATGCCACGAAATTCAAGAAGATCGATTGGTAGCTGTCGGATTTCTGCAAAATGGGTCATTGCGCAATGGGATAGCAATTTTTGCTAGTCTTACTCTCAATGTGGTTACAGCTCGTGTGGTGAACCTGACTTTTCTGAATGCCTTATCAGCGTCGTCCAATGATGTTAACATTGGGCACTAAAATTGTAGTGCATTTATTTCTGGAGCATGATGCAGTCATGATGCATGCCAAATGGCAGTGACCACTGTCCAAACCAGTTGGCAGTGACCACAATCCAAGCCAGTGATCATTGTCCAAGCCAGCATGCCATTGCACAATTTTTTACCTCAGCTTTTTGCATCAGCATGATCCCCTCTTGATTATCTCTATTGTTCTTATCAGCAGCACTGATAACGATATCCACTGCCTCCACACCATCAGGAAATTGAAATTCGTATGTATCAGGCCACGCTGGGCCAACAGCGAATGGCGTGGTCTCTCTGTCAAGCCTGAAATCCAGGTTAAATTGCGCAATGTGTTCAAAATTATTGATCATGGCATTGAAGAGGATAAAAAAGCTGGCCCTGATCCAAGACCCAGTGTCCACGACAACAGCTCAGCTAAATTTATGCTTACGCATGAATAATGAATTTATTTCTCTCGATAGTTCTGACTTGTAATCGATAATCCACATTTTGTTCAGGGGAGTTGCTGCTGACTGCCACGAATAAATTGGTGTCCATCTGAAAATTATGTTTTTTATCTGTGTAATCTGAAGTGATGCAGTACATTTTTGGGGGTTTCAATGGTACATTTGTGCACGAAATGAGAGAAAGCATGTAAACTGGCAATCAGTTTTGATCAGGCATTGGATAGTGTGCATTTTCCAGGGACCGTATCATGATATCAAAGATTTCAGCATAGCATTGCGCAATTTTCAAAATCATGCATAGCACGAATTCAACTGTACATGCTTCTTTTCAATGCGCAGTTTTTTTCAATGCAATTTATCGCGTTTTCATTGCTGAACTTGAAAGCCTTCCTTTCAGCCCTATGGCTGCACTTGGATATTTTCTATAAACCCAGACATAGACCGCTCCCCATTCCCAGTTCTAGCTGCGCCTAACCAGAACGTCTATACATTTATCATGAAATGTCATCGAATAAATCGATGAAGCGTACAAAAACCTGGCTTTCTGCCAGCCAACACATTTTTGCTGCAAAATATTCCGCTGTATTAGCTGAATACAAATTTGCTTGTCCCTGGGACAAGGAGCATGATCATGTTCTGATTTTTGCATTGCAAAAATATCTATATCTATTCTCTCTACCAGTTTGCAAACATGGGCGATTTTTGCAATGCCAACTGGCAGCTCAGCATTGCGCAATGTATGCAAGCAGCTTACTTCTTGTTCTGGAGGGCATAAATAACGCCTGGCCATGAAAAATTTCGAGCTGAAAAGCGAAAATATTTTCACTATGGGATATAAAAAGCCCTTTTTGAATTCATGGTGGAATAATGAATTCCCATATGCTTTTACCAGTGGCAGAATTTAAAAATGCATTCAAATTTTGAATTTAATGCAGGCAATTCAGGACAGCATGCAAAAGTGCTAATAAAAATTTCCCTCACCCTTCAGCATAAAACGGTAGCATGAGTGAAATGCTGGATTTTGTGGTCCATGCATTGATGGACAACGGATAATCCATTGTATGATTCCAAGATTTGGCTGGCACTTCCTGTTCCACGTATGCCAATTGATCCTGCAAGATGTCATGTCAAGGTTTGCACTTGCAAAAAAAGTATTTTGCATTTGCAAAAAAGCTTTTGAAAAATCCGATCCAAAAATGGCATTTCCAATTGCGCAATTGGAATTTTTCGTGCCAGGGCACACTTTGCAAGATATTGCAAGCATTTCCCCACATTGCAACCGCAGTTTGCAGTGTCCAAAATCATTGCGCAATGGTCAAAACAGAATTAGACACCAAAATTCACCATCCATTCTCTGATTAATGGCTGCAAATTCAAGGCTGATGCTATCACATACTTTGGGCACATGGAAAAAGTACAATTTCGTTGTGGCTTCTCCACCAACAGTGCCATGATAATTCTCTCTCAACGCCCCTTTCGTAACGTTGATAGAATCAGGTGGAAATTTGAAAAATTCCTCCAACGTGGCATGGCAGAAAATGAACAGATTCAATATCACAATCAGCCTCATTCCCCAAATTTCAATGAAGAATCGACCAATTTCCAAATAGAGCTTTCACTATCAATGAGCTTTCGCCTATGAAAAACTAGGCAGTCAATAGCTAGGTGGAAAGATGAGTCAGACTTTGGAAAGTTCTAAAACTCCATTGAACAATGTTTACTGCAAGTGGATGTTGGAAGAAACAGCTGCAAAACGAATGCCAACTCGGCTCCAGACTGAGTTAGGATGAAAACTAGCTTTGGTTTAGATGAGTGTGTTTGAATATTGCTCAGGCAACCCAGCTGGCGGGAATAAGGGGCTTGGCTATGGATGTATACATGAGAATCGACAAGACGCCTCCTGTCCAGAAAACCTAGCCAAGATGTGGAGGCATGCATAGGAAAAGTTGATCGATTTTTTTGTCGCCTAGATCTGGGCTAAACATTTGATTCTTGACGTGATAAAAAACCACTGAAGGGGCTGATGCAAATGTAAAATGTTTGAATGATCATTAGACAATATAGCGGTCAAAGCTAACAAAATTTGCTATAATTAATTGCCTGTACAGGGAGATTATAAAGTTACTTGGCTACTTTGAATTGGAATAACTTTTGATATAAGCATGCGGTGGACCTGAA
>JAQIWJ010000862.1:0-15340 GCA_034695185.1 Discolaimus major
TTCCTGCTCAAAAATTCGCTTACCAGATCCATATTCGTTTCTTTTTCTTCATCGTCCTTGCTGGTTGGAAACGCAGAGAAGTTGAATATTGCGCAATTTTCATTGGAGAAAATTTGCAACGGTGTTATTTTGAGCAAACATTTTCGCTCACGATATTTTTGTAATAATCAGTCGAAAATAACTCCGTTTCTTTACGTACGCGTAATTTCATACTGTATAAAAAATTCACACCATCATCAGCCAGAAAAAAACACCGCACATGAGGTAGATGAGAATATTCACACATACACAAAAATATTCGAGAACTTTTTCATTGTTCTCATTCATCCGACACAAAAAGAGAAAGATTTTCACGGTCACGAAAAAGCACATACTCTAATCCAAAAAAATCATGAATGGGGGTATGAGAGGGCGAAATTGTAGAATGAAAAAAGCCACTGTGTGAATTCCTGAGAAAAAAGCAGATATGAAATACGCCCATTTTAAAATCTACATGAATATTTTTCCTACCCTGCCCATAGTAAGCATTGATTGGAAGAGAATACCATTTTTGAATCCTAACATGAAATTCTGACCATTTCCATTCACTGACCCCCCAGGATGTACCTCGTACAAAAAAGCAATGTTTCCATTCGTTTACACAACGAATAATATAAAATACTAATTTCTCCCTGCCGTTATTCAACGAACGAAACATGCTTTCATATATAAAAAACCAATGTGAATAACCCATTGGATATAGAGTAATGCTGAAATCGTGCCGTTTTCTCAGTCCATATTTTGATGGCAGAAAAAAGCCCTAACCCCTAGCATGAAAAAAGCCTGGACACAGAAATATGAAGAAGAAAAATGAACGCATGAATTATCTACTACTAAATGCCCATCAAAGAAATTTGTACATGCATGCGAGCTTATTCAAAAAACCCATCCAATACAGAGAAACGCAATATATCTACATACTGTATATAAAAAAGCCAACCAAAAGGCCTCCACGCAGTCTCATCATGAATAATCATAGTAAAAATCAAAAAAATGGAAAAACACAGTGTCGATCACCGATTTTGCTCATCGACGCAAAAAATGAAAAGACTACAGACAGTCAGTAGTGACTTGGATAAAAATCAGTGCCCTCCCGATTGGCACTCCATGAATAGAGAAAAATATACGTGCAAAAAAACACAAAAAAGAGGTAGCATACTGAAATTTGAACCAGGATCCTCGCGGGGATATCTCATCTCATGCCTCGAAAATGCCTTGTGAATTTGGGATGGTCACCGCTCAAGAAAATAAGGCTTGACGGACTGTCACAAAGAATTCTACACTGCCAACTATTCTCAAATTCCATGACATGCTTGAAAAGTAGCCACAATTTTTAGGCTACATTCAAATCTACATTATTTGATGACCGGTTCAGAAGAAAAAAATCCGCTCAAAAAAGACTTGCTGAATGAGGTTTACATGCGAGGTACCAAAAATTTCCATTTCCTGACCAGTTTCCCTATACTCAGGCTTTAGGTACGCCTAAACTTTTCTCATAATCATGCCATCTGGCATTTCATAATTTGAATGCGAGGTAGATTCAAAAATAAAAATTAGTGAAAAAAGAAAGCTGAATATACTCTACTTGCTCATCTATCTGATAAAATTCACCGCCAGCGATAGATATAACGAGCCAAAAAAATGCCTAATGAGGTAAGCCTGACACAGCGAGAAAAAAATCAAACGCAAAAATTCTCTCTCTCTCCAAAAAAGGAACATAGATTATCTCAAGAAAAACTTGGAGGTAATTCATGGATTATACACAAAAAACACATCCCCCAATATAAAAATTACATGAAAACGCCTCTCGAGGTATATTTCAATTAAAGTTCAACAAAAAATCTTGATTCTGCTGGCCTACCTGTGCGCCAGAGACTGGAAATATGTTCCGTGTAAATATCCGTCCATCCATAGCGATGAAAACCGACACCAGACCAAACGCAATATCTTGTCCATCATCGATCAGTGCGATAAACGTTAATTGACATTCGAAAACCAGATTAAATCCACCGTATTGACATTGCCTGAAATCAAGATACGGCTATAGATATGATCAATTATTTCGAATCCAATAAGCTTACCAGGTTTCATTCTTCACAAATGCGGTTCCCGTGCGATGTGCAGGAACATTGATCTCGGATCTTCGCTCATATGACCGCACGTATTGCATTTGTATGGATCTTGATATCCGTGAAATCCCATATGCATGGTGTACATGATACAATCCTTGAAGGCGATTTCGCAATAATTGCACACGTAGGCGTTCGACCAGTCGATATTGGTTGGACGACCGATTGGAGCCGGATAACACGACGCGCCAGGCGATGTTTGATGCCGTTGATGTTGACTGGATGATGCAGCATCGGCCGATTGACGCATACTTGGACGTTCAACTGAGCTGATCGATTCTGATCGACTGATTCGCGTTTGGCCGCCGTAGCTGAAACAAGATTGCGTTATGAACACGACCACGTGGGCTCCAAATTCAAACTTGCCATCCTCCAGTAGGACTGGTACTTCTCGTGTGTCGCAACGCAATATCCGCGCGATTGACGGTGATATTCTCATCCTCGCCTGCTGCCGTGGCCGTTTCGGTCATCGATTCGCTATCCGCGTCGTCGCAATTCTTGCCTTGCAATTTCAACGCGATCCGATCCAATTTGAACGCACGACCCTTTCTCCTTTGTCGGTGACCGCCCATGGAATTGGTGGATACGTTTAGGAACGCTTCGTTTCCCATTCCTTCGTCGCCCGACATCTTTCCGGATACTGAAGCAGGTGATCCTGCACTGTCCTGAAACATGAGATTCATTTAGTCAAGAACCAAAAAAAATATCCCAATATCTTACCTGTGAAATATCGTGCGATATGAGGAATCTACTCTGATCTTCGCCACTGGTTTCACCATAGAAGGCATTGGGCGTCGTGGCCTTCGCGATGCCGCTTTCTTTCGACGATAAATCATTGACCGCCGGCGTACTTCCGCAACTGCTGCTCCCGGATGTGGATTGTTGAGAGAACGCATTCACAGCCGCCGCCATTTGAGCTTGAGACGCGGATACCATCAAACTGTAGATTTGATAAATCTGTTCCGGTTTCTCCATCATATGGATCATCGTATGCTTGGTCAATATCTCCTTGCTCGAGCAGGTGAATTCGCATAGATTACACTTCAACGACGGTTGTTGCAAATTGGGCGGAATTTGGGACGTTGGCGAAGTCAATTGGAACGCATTGTTGGCCGATGACGCAGGCGTAACCGGTCCACTGGCATTTAATGGACCTGGACTGCAGCTGTTGGCCCTTTGTATTAACGGTGCTGACGTTGAAGGCGGTGTCGGTGCTGGATTCTGGGCGGCCGCAATCGCCGCAGCCAAACTAGGGATCGTCGGTAACTGGGCTCCTAACGTCGCAATACTGGTGACCATGGCCGCCGTTAAATCTTTCTGCTGATGGGCCAATAGGCTACTTTGCAACGCTTCCACGAATGATGGTACGCCGGTCGTTGCTGGTGCCACCATGGTCGGTGGATGATGTTGTGGCGAATTGTCCGTCAATGTCATGGGCGGCATCAATCCAGGCGCAGTCGTGAACGACGACGGTCCAGCTCCGTTTCCACCGTGATGATGATGTAAATGCGACGAAGGAGAGGCGATGGGTAATGAGGCGGAAATCGGTCCACCAGTCGTAACCATTGATCTCGGTCCCTCGTTGCTGCTTCTTCCACCATTGTCGCTGGATTTCTTCCCACGTGGACCTCGACGATTCCCGTACACGTCGATATTCGTTCCATCCACCAAACCACCGTCCGGAGTCACTGTTGTGGCCGGCGTATGAGCGTATTTCCGCAGATGCAACTTCAGGCTGTGGCAATATTTGGTGGCGTACGTACAATCCGAGCATCGATATTGATAAAAGTTCGAATGCGATTTCATATGCGAATTCAGCATGGACTTGTTGACGCACGAATAATTGCATTTGGCGCATTTGAACGGTTTCGATCCGAAATGATTCCGCAGATGATATTCCAAATGATGCTTGTATTCCGTGACGAACGGGCATTTCGGACACGTTAATAATTTGTCCGATTTAATATGCGCCCTCGAATGAGCCCAATAATCGTCTTTGGATTTCGCCACGAATTCGCATTGCTTGCATCGGTAGATCTTCGATTTATTGCTACCGCCTGAACCGCTTTGTTTCGATGATGGTGGCGTTGTCGAGGCTCCTCTCGGGTAATTACCTGAAAAGAAACGGCTTGATTTCTAATCAAGTCAAGCTATCAAAAATTACATACCAGCTCCGGCTCCAGACGTCATACTGGCCACGACAGCTTGCAGCTGTTCTTCCAGAGACGCATCGAATTGAGCATTTCCAACGCCGTGCGACGACGATTCATCATTGGAATTGGCCGAAGATAAATGCGGCGGTGAATGGAATTCTTTCATATGTCTCTTTAGTCGTCCCTCGGTTCGACTGGTGTAGTCGCAAAAATCGCATTTGTGATCCGCGTGAGTGTTCATATGCGAATTGAAATGGAATTTCGACGGGCTGGTGAATCCGCATATGTGACACGTGTGCAAATTGGCGTGATTCCCTGAAATAAGAATTTATTTAAGACGATGCAAAATAATCTTTCCAAATGACATACCTCCTTGAGGGAACATACCAAACGGTGCCGGTCCAAATCCGGGCGGATTGTGTACAGTCGACGAGCACGTTCCCATGTGGTGTGGCACTGTTGTTGATGCTGTGGTCGTTGAATGATTGGACGCTGACGTAAGCGGTAAGACGATATTGGCGTTGCCAAAACTGACGGCCGTTGCTGTGGCTGTGATGCCGCCCAATCCGGTCGGCGATCCATTTCCGCTATTGCTACTTCGGCTACTATGACTTCCGCTGCTTCCCGTGCATCCAGCAACGCTCAAAGGCGTATCGTTGGAAGGCGACGATTGTGACACAGCTGGTGACGTATCTTCGGCACCGTGACGTTTGGCATTGTCCGTGAGCATATCGTGAGAAACGGATCGTTTCAACGGTCTTCCTCGCATATCCATTCCATCCGACGATCCAGTTTCATTGTCCTTCGAATTTTTGGCCTGTACGCGTTGAGCATTGACGTCGGAATGATTCACGTCAGCAATACCATCACCCGTCGTCCTGGTCGTTGAAATATGCTCTTCGCCATTATTGAACTCGTTGTCGTCGTCGTCGGGGGACGTGCACACTTTCAATCGCTTCGTCAACGGTTGATCATCACTGTCACTTTGCGCCGATTCCACCGTGATCGCCGAGAATGCGTTCGTTTCTTCTTCGCCGTCACCGTCGCCACTAGTATTCCCATTGCTCCTTTGCTTCTTCACGCTCGAATGGAGACTCAACGAATTCGGACGATGCTTCATTTCAGGCGGCGATGAGGAGGCATTGCCACTAGCCGGTGAAATTTGCTGATATTCCGGAACCGTATTTTGGATGGAACACGTTTGAATGCTCAACATGGTTCGAGCCACGTCCAAATCGGCTGAAGGCATCGTGACAGGCGGTGGCGGCGGAGAAATATCGCAGAATGGTACTTCTTGTTTAATCGTTGTGATCGGTGGTCGAAATGATGATGCGCCATACCTGAAACGAGCAGAATTTTAGTACCTGCATAAAATCACCATTCTAAAAACTACGTACCCATTAGTTCCAACGGCTGAGCTTGTTTGTGCTTGTTGAGATTGTCCATGCTGCGCAGACACGTTGTGACCACCGCTTGGATTCCCTGCCGTTGCCGCCAAATTGCGCAATATATCCAATTCTAGTAGACTAGAATGATGCCCGGTCGACGAAGAACTTGCGGACCCAATCGGTTTTGATACCTGAAATAAGATTCCATTTTTAGCAGAGCTATCATAAAACAGCCATTCTTCATACCTGATGCTGATGATCGCCGATGCTTGTAGCTTGTTCCGCATGGAATTGTGCACTTGGTGTTGCCTGAGGTTGCTGTTGATTCAAGAACGGCACCCGAGCGGCTTGAATCGCGACGGCTTCCAGAAGCTTCTCGTATGAAGATACTGTGGCCGCTGCCACCGCCGAGGTAGTGGAAGTTGAGACTTGGCCGGTTGAAGGCGCATAATTCTGATACTGTTGAGAATGATGAGCATGGTGTTGATGGTAATGAGTAGAGGCTTTGTCGTTTAACCCGTGTACCTGAAATAGAACATATCGCATCTAGATAAAATACGAAAATTCCACTACTCACCAGATGGTGCTGTTGCGGAGATCGTTGCTCCGACGTGTGATTTTGTTGAGGTAGATGGAATTGATGATGCTGTTTGGCCAGAATACTGTCACCACGCGGCGTATTGGACCAAGACGTGGCCGGTGAAATCATTGGCGAGGTAGGCGATAAAACGGCGGCGACTGCTTGTCCAGTTGCACTTGGCGCAGGTGGAGGCGGAGCGTGATGAGGCTGAGGTAAATGCGACGGACGGGCTATGCCAGCAGCATCACCGCCACCCGTTGAGAAATAGCTCGTTGTATTTCCTGAGTACATTTGAGCAGCGGCTACCGCGGCGTTCGACGAAGGCGTAATCATGGCTGAGCTCAGGCCGATCCCTGACGACATTCCTTGATGCTGATGTTGCAAGTGATGATTGGTCGCTGACAGCCACTGTTCGGTACCAGCGGCCACTGTCCCTGAGCTTGACGACGGCGCTGTTGGAAGCCGTACGCCGTGCCATTGTTGTACGACAGCCGAATTACCACCACCGTTCCCACCAGTTGGACTCATTTGAACCGTCTGCTGTGAGCCGTAATGACTACCGTTCGTCGTATTGATGGCCGATCGATGATACGCCCCGCTTGGAATGGACATGGACGACGCCGACGTCGGATAACCATTGTACGTATTCACTGCACCCGCAGCCGCCACCGTTGATAATGAAGACGCCACTGCTGCTTT
Source organism: Discolaimus major (assembly GCA_034695185.1). Lineage (NCBI taxonomy): Eukaryota > Metazoa > Nematoda > Enoplea > Dorylaimida > Qudsianematidae > Discolaimus > Discolaimus major. The sequence goes on from JAQIWJ010000862.1 coordinate 6,989, forward strand.
ATTGACCAAATCCCAGGAATTCTCAGGCATCGATTGCTGCTGACCGTAATTCGGCTGTTGAGACGACATGCTACGAATACCGTAACATCGATCCGTAAATCTATATTGATCCTTCTTCCAATAACACTGCGAGCAACGGCAACGCCAATATTCTTGTTGATACGGCGGCATCCGCCCGCAAACCTGAAAAAGAATGGGGGTTATTAGTAAATTAGAACATAACAGTAGTTTTCTGCTCTATTCTGCACACATTCATCCAACTCCATTCTCTCCGGCCACAAGCGAACGTCAAAAAACACCTACTGGAACTTCTCATTTGCAAAACTAGTATACCACGCCATGCTGATTTTAAAGATTAATCTACTGTCCAAAAGAATGTAATTCATTTTTGCTCATGCCATCAACCAGGCCGTGTCATATTCAAAAATAGAAGAATTCGCTTCAGGCCATATAATAAAACGGCCACTCGAGCATCGCCTATGCGAGAGGAGAACTAGGCTGACAAAAGTAAAACTACAGCAAAAAACAATGGAAATTTCTCCATCCACGCATCAATGCATACGGTCATTCAACTCAAAAATAAAAACTAAACTAACCCCCGCCTACATTCTTCACCACCTGCCTTCTAATGCAAATGAAGCTGAAGCCATGCTGTCAAAAGCATCACCATCCAAGCTCAGCTGAATTTCTCCTCTCCTCTCCCCTGCCAGCCGATATGATGACCTCAACAAAAGGAAAGGAAACTATTTCACATAAATGAAGCATATGATCCATACATGATTCTGCGCCAAGAACATGTGAAGAAAAACGGACTCGTCCTCTTCTGTTTGTCCTCCTTCCTCCATGGAGACATAATTTAAATCCGCCCCGCTCGAATGACAAGGAATAGACGGATCCATCCAATGCAAAAAACCTAATGATGATCACAATATACTTCCAATACCCAAAACTTCTCTTCTGAAGCGTGAGGTTTGCAAAAATGATGACGAAACCAGGAACAGTTCACCGGGCGAACTGCTGCTGAATTGAAGCAATGAATACTGCTCCGCTGAAGCAAGATTTTAGACAGGGAGAACAAAAACCGAACGTTGCACAAACAGGATGCTGATTCGAAAAATCTCGTAAAAGAGCTATGCCAACTTTTCCAGTTTGGAAGGAACTAACTGGCCGGTGATAAACACAAAAGTTCACTTTTAAAATACTCAGTCGAGGCCTAATAGCGATGTTTTTGACAATCCCAAGGCCGTCGCCAAAAACCCGCCCACCGCTGAACCTAACCTAACCTGCTGTTGAACAACGCCAACACAAAAAACAACTATTCCAACTAGCATTTGGCGAAAACATCTCTAGACCATTCTTCTCCTTCTTTCCTTCCACTGCCTGCACCTAGTCGACGAGTTTGTGCAAGGACGTCAATGAGTTCACGTCACAAAAATGCGGCCGCGTCGTACAGTACAATATTAGACGAAAATATTCAGTCAGAAAACTAAAGGCGTTTTAGCATTTAAAAAACCTCCGAAACTCCAATTCCAACTCAAGGACATCAAGATGAATGATGGAAAAACAGCCACCAACCTCGTTACCTTCCATTCTTGAATCATCAATCACAAATATGCCAAAAACGCCCAAACTGAGAATAAAAATTGGCTACCGTCAGCCCACTCCTCCTTCTTGTTCTTTCAACCGGATCGAATACAGAAAGAACCAATAACAACGTACAAAAAGAAAAAATCTCATGCACGGGGCTGACTATAAGATTGCTCGATACCCTACGAGGAACTTCTGAAACTTAGCTAAGCTTGCCAAAAGCTAATCGAATCCGAATATAACTCAACTACAGCTTAATAAAAAGGCAATCATCCATCAACCGGCGAGCAATAATTAGTAAAAGACCTCATCGGCAACATACATTCCTCTGCGTCATAGCCTAAACTCCATGCAGAAATCTACGCCATCATTGATAATCTCATAAAGTCCTCCATTGTCATCATAATATCCCGAGCTCAGTTTAGCTTTCACCGAAAATAGCAATCCAAATCTACTGTGCGTATCAATCAAATGCCTGACACCACGTTCCGAGAGCCAATTATATGTAAGCTCTCCACAAGTCGTCGATTAGTACAAAAATAAACGACCCGAGTCTCCTACGCAACGCAATCCATGGGTCTAGCTGCATCCAGAAACAGTAAGCGTTTGAGAAGTGGCCAAGGTCACTTCTTCGATACTGGGTTAATAATTGTAACCCAGGGCAGCTAAATAAGCACCCAGGTAGGTAGGTGGAGAAACTTCAAAGAATATGATGACGTTGGGCGGAACCAACTCAAAAACGCTATTCTAATATCCAAAACGAACGCAAAAGTTTGCTCAGCATGTTAGCGTTCTTTTCCATTCCGAAAACTATCATCATGATCACGAACGGTGCCAAGATCATGAATCAAAAGAAGCTAACCAAAGCCCGGGTCAAAAATACGTGATTCGGATGAGTTCCATTGCGTCTGGAACTGTTCCATGGCACCTTTAGAGCCGAGGCAATGAAAAAAATTACAGGGAGGATATCACCTGTCTCCTCATATCCGAATTAGCAAAATTAAAAACCGTATTTATCCTATCCTCATCCGATATGGTGGAAAGCGAACTTCGACCCCACCACAGAAGCGAATCCCTTCAACCTGACCGGCTGAATCCTGGAGAAAAGCCCATGCCCAGCTAAGGAATAAATTACTTCCTTTACAAAACTAAGCTATTCATTACTCGCCATGGCTACCTGCTAGCAAAGCCGTGTATGTGTAAAAATCCTTCCCCTCCCCCATTATATTCCTCGTTTTTACACACCTCTGATTAGTGAAAAATGAACTCTCCAGTTTTTCTGGCTATCAGCCAGCTGGATTCGCATCAAAAAACATCATCCTGCACCTACAGCCATTTTCTTGGCACATTGCCTAATATTCTGTCATTAGGCTAGAGCAACGTGTGGGTGACCGGTTGGCATCGTTCCAGGTCAAAAATAACGAAAGCAGCTGAAGTGCGGATGCGGATTACTGTAAAAACTGAAGCACTAAGGAAAACCGGCTATCCGGAACAAAAACTCGAGCCTCTCGAAGCTCGTAAAAACTACCAGTTCAAACACTCGTCCCGTAAATCAAAAACTTTACATTGTCGAATCCTAGCCAGCCACTACCAGAAAATCGCTTGCGGTAGCTCTTTCTGCATTTTTCCCAAACTCCCTCCCCACATACAAGCTCCGCATGATAAATCCATTCAAACAAAGACATCGACACGACTGTCGGTGCCTGACAAAACGACCTCGATCGTCCAATTGGGACGAGCTGCTTGTCCATTTCTTAAGATCGCATAATTTTTCAAAAACCCCATCCCTCCTATCCCATCCCATTCAAGCCGGGATTTTTATTCACACGCGATCGACTCATGCCATGTGAACGCAGCAACAACGCACGACCGACAGGCGTTTGCAACCATGGGCAAGAACAAAATATTTCATTTTGTACAACACATCCACCCTACCAGTAAAAAGGGGATATTCGAACGAAAGCCATCTGCCACACGACGCTCAGCTCAAAATTTCATAAAACACGTCACAATAATTGCAGCAAAGAATCAGGCCATAATGACCAGCATCTCTGACGCAAAATGCCAAAAATCCCCCAACCAAAATCGACCTTCCTCACTCACTTAACGACTACATCAAGCAGAGAGCTAGCATAAATCGGCCTTGGATCATCTGACAAGAGTCGGAAGCCGATATTCTACGCCAATCCAGCACAGTAGACTAATCCATCCACGTCCGCAACAAGAAAACTAGGTAAAAACGAAGAAAACAAACAGCTCATCATCTACCAGAGAATCTCATCAAAATCTAGCTTACCTCTAAGACATGCATGCTTCTCATGGATGAATTATCCAAAAGCTTAGTCTCACAAACAGACAGCTGATATCCTCGAAACGAGGAGAAATATCCGAACAGACCGTATGACAACCGAGTGTCATTATAAAATGGCCCATACCACCAGGAGGGACACTATTAAAATCCGGACTAATGACATAGCACCCACTAGCTAACCTAACTACAAAAAGCTGATTGATATCCCATAGCCGAGAGACAGTGACAACGTGGCATCACGCTGCTATTTCCAGCGGACATTCCACGGCCGAATGGGATGCATACGTGCTAGCTAACTATCTCAATCATTCATTCACCCTGGAAAAATTCCATTCACCACAACTTACCTCGCATTAGATGGCGCGTAATCATCCCAACCATGCTCGTAATCATCGAAAATAATGTCGTTGCACTACTTCACCAGCTGATTATCCACCGCCGTCGATCGATTTGAATAGTTTTTATAGTTTATGAACGAATTGTCCGTCAATGAATACTAATGAATGTCCCAATACGATAATATTCAGAAATATATTGAACACCAGAGAATGAATACTTCGTAGACGCGAATTTGCTACAGCCACACGACGACGAAATTGAAATACGAGGAGGTAGTACGGTGACTGTCGATTTTTTCCACTTTCAGCGATACCAGGCCAGCTTTTTTCATTCCATCACGACCATACCATTTCATAATATACGGACCTTCTCTCGAAATTGATACCGTTCCCTGCCGTACTGTATATATCACATGGTGAGGTCCTGAAAAAACACAGGGATCATTAGTAAATCGTTGCCAATGCCAAGATGAGCAACTTTAGGTATAATAAAATCACAATCATACTACATAAACACACCGGCCAATGAATGTTGGCTAGAATAACATAGGTATTGTCGTACGTAATAGGACAATAATGACACTCCACTCCCACTAGCTAGTAAACATGAAAACTCAAAAATATGGAAGTTTCATATGGCAAGTTTTTATCTAGTAAATCAACCGAGGAACAGCTACCTCATCTCCCACAGAGACATTTTTGAAACATCACTAGCTAAACTAATCATTACGAAGAAGATAATTAAAGCCCCCTAGCTTCCTTCATAATAAGCACTGCACCTATTCTCATATCCTTTTTTGCCATTCAATCTTTTTGTCCCTTTTGTCAATGCCCAGCCTCATGTGACGCAAATGAAAATCTGTGCCAAATGGGGAAGGCGATGAATAGTAAAAATCCTCGCTCAACAACATGTAAAAATACTATTTTTTACAAAACACATCCGCCTCGTTTCAAGTCACGAGGCATTCCTACTATCTTCTCCTCAAAAAGGAAACTAGCTCTATTACTGCCAAAATACATGCTCGCCCATAAATGAAACTACTGTCCCGAAAGTACAGGAAGATACATTCCATTGATGTTTGAGAAAAATTAAACCAAGCAACAAATTGAGGAAGAATAATGGCTGAAAGTAACCATAGCGAACTTCTTCCCAACCGCCCATTGGCATCCAGGGAGACCCTCATCGACTCAACAATTGTACTCAAGTCAATTCATTTTTTCCCCAAGCATCCACACGTGGTGGAAGCCGCTCAACGAGTCCACCGAACAAGAAACATTCTCAGCTACCTATGCCATCCACATGAACGGCGGAAAAACTACTAGACTCAAAATAGTATCCTCACTTCTCAAAATTCAAATGCACCAAAAACTAGCCTAACTAGACGTACATGCGCGATCGAGTCAGACCGTTTCCCTATCGTACAATGGAATGACCGCCATGCCATGTGCCGCATTGCAGTGCATTGCGTTTTGAAAAAGCGAAAATCTCGGTAGGAAAAAAAATGGATGACTCTCAAGAACGACGACGATGCTCGAGGCAACCACCGAGCCGAGATTTTTCAAAAACCCCCATCGCATATACCCTTTTTCCCAACCAAAACCCGAGCGAAATGCAGGTAGTATTCCCAACATTCTAAAACGTGGACACCGCTGAACAAACAGGTAAAGCGAAACACGTCGGAATGTGCAGGCCGGTTTTTCAACACTGCACAATTTTCGAGCAGACTTTTAACGTACAGAAGCAGCTAGCAGCACTGTGAAATAAAAACGCCACCAAGCCAAACCTTCTCTATGTACAAAAGCCCTTTCCGGCAGCCGAGCCGCCAAATATGGGCAAGCAAAGCAAAAGACTGGAAGAGCCACCCGGTGCACAAAGCTAGAAACGATACGCATTGGGCTGGTTTGTTAATGCCAACCTCGTCTTTCCTCTCCTACATCTCAGTTGTTGATTGCAACAATGGGAAAGTATAAAAGAATAAGGCGTTTTAAAAACGGGAAGATAAAACTTCTTCAGCTACCTGTGAACTAGGAACAGGCAGGAGTAAGAGACGCAACGCATCTTCGCTTCCTGCTCCCTCACACCAAACGTAACGCCGGGAGTCGTTTTCGAAACGTGAAAAGCGACAGAAAAATGGTGCAATGTAAAGAAACGACTGCACCAACGCCCGAGGCTCATCTAGCGACGTCCTTGGCAACGCCATCAGGGAGCCCAACAACGGACCTACAGCACAGGATAGATACGTTTCCTGCGGCACCTCTGCTCTGCTCCGCCTGGCCCTGAACATTTGTTATAACGCCACACTCACACCAGTAGCCTCCTCATTTCTCAGTTTGCAAAAGCTAAAAAAGACGATATGCAATGGAAGAGAGGACCTACAACAACGCCTTCTTTTCACGCTCATTTCATTCAATGGCATCCGCCAGCCACTGTTTCTTTTACCTCAAACCGACCGCACCTTCAGCATTGGCATCCCGCTGCCAAAATGCCGCCATAAACGCCAGCCATTCCCATTCCCTAACCGACCGATTTTGAAAAACAACATAAAACCCCGAAACGCCTTTCACGGTTTGACCTCATGTCTAAAGCTAGAGATGAAACAAGCTTCTCCTTGTCAAAGCAAAAGACTCTCTCAAATTCATCCTGCATCGATTTTAAAAACGCCCATAAACGGACCAACAAAACTACACCGCCAGCCATAGCATCCGACATGTAATGCTTGGTAAAAGACAACGACCACCCGACCATCGCGTTCACGAGGCATTTTTTATGCGAAATGCGGCAGGGACTAAAAGGAAGGATATATACTGCTGGCCTCGAGAGAATCGGCTACTGGTGCAACCAACCAGCCGGGTGGTTTTTCACAAATTCCCCATTTTCTACGACCACCAATGGCCCAACGAGAGAACAACGGCTGGCCTAGTGGAAACGATTTAAAAAATGCGATCACTATCTATCTAACTCCCGTATCAACCTCTGCCCGAGACCGAATTCGAACAAACCACACACCCCGTCATCAAACAAAACTGGGGCCATTGCAAAAAGAATATACGAATTAATCACACGAAACACGTTGCCAGCCTAGCACCCAACATGACCAACGAGAAAGGCCGGGCAAAATTGCAACGTGATTATAAAATAATTCCTCATTCCCACGGAAAAAACCCATCGGTCCTAATGAATTAGCTATTACAAGAATTAATCACATCCAAACACCGGTGATCGAGTTCACCTGTGAATCTGTTGCCAAACACCAGCAAAAACTATTGACAATGGCAAAATGAACGCCAAGGAAATAACAAGCTTACTAAACTGATAAAAAATACGCCCCCCCCAGACTAGGAAGTACATAAAGCCAATAGAGCCAGATTTGAACCTAGTGCAAAATCAGCTGTATCAAGTGCTTCTCCCAGAAGCCAAACTGGGCATCCATCACATGCACCAAACGCCGAATGAACATAGCAAAATGAAGGCTGGATAGTATCCGAAGGCCCAGGCAGCGAATTCGCAGTAGCAAAACTCGCTTTTCACCAAAACAGCATCTACTCCTCCCTCTCGACCAACTTGCTGCCATGCCACGTTTATTGAAAAACCAAAAAATCTAACTCGCCAAAATGCCATGTACAGTCGAAATGAGACTTCTATGTGATGGCGTGGTATTCCAAAATTCACACCAGTGACTACAGTAAAGAAATGTGCAAATGCCAAAAACCCACCCCTCCCACTGGCCTAGACTGTACGTCGTCTTCAAAAACATCGCAACAGCAAATGTAGAAAACGGAACGGCCTCTACTAGGCCTTCGAAAATTTTCACATTTCAACAACCACGACAGACCCGGAGCGTACCAAAAACTCGTACTTTTCAATACAAGAAGCGTACACTAAACTAAAACAGCGTAGTCCAATCCAAAGTAGACAGAGGCGAGGAGGGTAGGTGTGTAGTTTTTTAAACTCATTCTTTTTCATCTCAACGTGAAGTCGAACTGGGGGGGTTGAAGAGGGGAAAAAGAACGACGGAAACTATGCGACACCCGCGTTGTCATCATCGCCAGCAAGGCAACTTTCCCCTTTCTCCTACACTCCCTATGAAAAGCATACACGGCACGGCTGCTCTCCTG
>JAQIWJ010000863.1:0-15336 GCA_034695185.1 Discolaimus major
GGCAGTGATCAGACACTGATCAGGCAGTGATCAGACACTGATCAGGCAGTGATCAGACACTGATCAGGCAGTGATCAGACACTGATCAGGCAGTGATCACTTTGATCAGTTCACAAAGTTGCGCATGAGATATCTGTTGGAAAGTTTGCATTGAACTTGATGCTGACTAGAAAGTCATCAGCTGATCACTTTGCACTAATCAGTGTCAAAATGATCGATTGCGCAATCAGCCGAGAACCATTTCCATAAATCAAGGTTTCCAACCAAAAACTTACCCGATGGACTTCTAATCAAAGGCGTACACGACCGAATGCTTTCAATTAATGAAAGCGATATTATCACTAGCAAACAATTCCTAAGATGCATTTTGTTGAGAACAATGAGAAATTTCTAAACCAATACATCCCATCTTATCCCATGGCCTTCAAAAATTTTTTACAAGTCCACTACAGGAAATGGCGGACCTTCGAATACGAGACCCTGTTTTAGAATGAGGAAAAAGGAGTCACTTTCTTCTTCATATTGACAGCCCTCAAAATTTTGACCTAATTTCATTCTTTATTCATTGAAAAATACGAATACGATGCATAATAGGAAACAAAGATTAAGTTTCGAGGTCGCGTGATTTCGTATGTCTTTCTATATTTCCTCATGTTCATTTTGATATGCACGAACGAATTTTGGCATAAATAAGGAATATTCTCATTTTGCCATACTGTACCCACGGGAAAAATCCAATAATTTGAATTTCTCGTGTTTGTCATAAGCAGATTCGAGACTGCTTATATCAACGCCGAGTGTTGCGTTGTCACCCACTTCGCTATTTTCCAGCTAAATGCACGAGATTCTTGGAATTTGTAATAAAAATTCAATGAATGGAAAAAGAATTCTCTTCATTCATATTCAGTATATGTAAACATCCGGAAATGCGGTGAATATTGAGATTATTCCTAAAAGTTTCCCGAAATTTGGATACGGCTGATAGCATTAGTCACACGATCAACAAACGCGATCTCCTATTGGCAAATATAACAATCATTTTATCCGGTCGAGTGGATAAAGAGGACTAATTTTTATTGAAATTCTATTGATAATCATGTCGCCGGCGATGACCGTTAGGCCTCATCAAATTATTACTGGCGCTTTGAATAGCGGCGAGAGTGCTTTCGCTGTTGGAAGCGTGGATGGGATCAATTTTACGGTGGGTGTTATTTAGAAAATTATTTCTGTTCTATTATCACTCCATACGAATTTGTGAAAGATGCTGAATAGTCAGCTGTTCGGTGTACAGCGTAAATCTGCTTCACATATTCACCATAATTTTATGCAAAATATTATGATTGCATTTCAATGCCTGGAGATGATAAAATTTGGCATGATACATACTCATCATTCTCAATTACTTGCGAACTAAGAAGGCTTTTATTCTAGGCTTGCGCCGTTGGCTGTGATATTGTAATATTGGCAAGCGATTTTCAACGGGTTCAAATCATTCCCGGTTCGGCCACTGGATACGTACAAGCTCTTTGCGTCGATTGCTGCTATGAAACCGGCAAGGTAATCATTTTAAAAATGCATTCTTACGTCTAAAAACTGGCCCCCCTTTTCAATGCCTTTCTGAATGAAAGGCGTATGAAGAAGGTGCATGTGAGAAAACATGAACCTGAGCTTACTGTTCCTGTATTTACATAACTACACCAGCTCTCTGTTTATTTTAGATCGCCGCCGCATTTTACGATCTCATCCGAATTTACGAACCTATGCCTTTATCCTCGCATACAAGTCAACACGTAAGTTAGTCCGGGATAAATTATCTTCTCATCTTGTCTAATGGCAATGATTTTTTCAGAGACTTGATTATCAATGGTTCGAGACGTGCTCTTTCAACGTTGGTTCAGCCGTGACGAATTTATCGTGGAATTTAGAAGGTAAGCCAGCTCTTGTTGGTTGAGGAAAATGAAAAGCTGATGCGAATTTATTTTCAGGTTTACGTCTGCTGGTCAGCACGGAGAAAGAGCTTCAAATGTTCCAACATCGGGCGTTGACGGAATACTACTTCAATACTGGCGACGACGATATGACCCTGACTGTGGAGAATGGTGCCAGCGATAAGCCGCAAATAAAATTCGATCTTGGCGATCAGCAACACGTAAACCACACCAACAACAACGAACATGCATCGTTTATGCTGCCCAATTCCATATGGGAATGCGTTTGGAAAAATCAGTAAGTGGAATTGACTGTCATCCTCATTGATTGATGATTCCTGATGGGCACTCTTTGCAGGTTATCATCACCATTGCGATATATCAAATTCTCACCCGACGGTACTTTATTCGCCACTGCTGGATCGGTGAGCGAACTTTTTTCATTCAACTGTTGTAACTGCATGTGGACTCTTTTCAGAGCGACAATTTGGTCAAAATTTGGTATCAAGACAGCGGTGGCGGTTTGGATTCAGCCGATGTGACGTTCAGTTTTATTTACTTGGCTCATCCGAAACCGGTAGTTGGATTTGAGTGGCGTAAAACTGGTCGCTATATGCCAAGGTGAGCGTTGTTATGAATTTCTCAATATGGTGTACCAAATAAGGACTCTTTCAGAGGCTGCGTCGCAAACGTTTTGGTCACTTGGTGCCGCGATCATATTTGTCGAATCTGGTGCGAGACATCGGTTCCAACGGAGATCGCTTCTGATATGTTATTGGATTTAAAATCGGAGAAATTTCCACCACGGGCCGGCGCTGGTATGGGCATTGGCGTCGACGAGAAAGATCGACATCATAAACATCATCGCCTGAAGAATGCAAGAGGAAAAATTACGCATCGGCTAAAGCATCTCAAGTAAGCTATATTTGGCGTTGATTCGTGGAATTTACATGATCATATTTTCAGGAAAATAAAGAAAACAGCCGGCTCGCCTTCGAAACATAAGGTGCAAGGCACAACGGGCAATACGGGATCGTCACGACTCTCCGTGCCGTCGTTATCATTGGTACCAAGCGTGTCGGTATTGCCAGAAACATTCGACTTACCACCGGTGTTGCATTTTCATTTGGCTACTTCGATATCGGCTGAAACAGGTGAGATAAAGCCTTGTGTAGAAGTCTGTTTACTGATGCACTCATTTTTTAAGATTGCTTCTTGGTACCATCGTTGGACAACGGAGCACTCAGCGAGGCCACGTTTGCGGTTCATTGGCTAAACAACAAGGAATTACTATTCAGTCTTGGGGCGGAGAAACTGCTGGCCGAAGCATTGGCTATTGAACATCCTGGCGGCACAGGACTTTGGTACAATGCGTCGAGTCCGATGGTGGAACATCGAACAATGAGCGGTTCTGGAACTGGTGAGAATTCTTGATTTAATTTATCATGACTTACTTTTGATGTCTATGTTTTCAGACAAAGGAAGCGATGATGGTAGCAGTACCCATTCGATTGGTGGCGATGCAACGGCGTATACTTCGAGCAGGCTGACGGCTTCATCCACAGTGGATTCAGTGACCGTAAGTTTCCTGTTCTATATGAAATCATCGCGTTCGTTGACATAACCTTCTTTTAGGGTTTGGCCAGCAAGGATATTCTCGATTTGAAATTGGAACAATTATTGCGAGAATGGCAACATTCGAGCGATATTCTCTTCACCATACATCCGTTGGACGGCAGCTTACTAGTCTGGTGAGTGATGATGAGTTATGGATATTTCTAACGTCCTGAAAGCTATCCCATTTTCAGGACTATGGAATATTTGGACGACTGCGGCAGACAACCTCAAGTATCATTCTCATCGCGACTACCAGGCGCATTTCCCATGTCGGATGCGGCTTCGTTGAATCACAATTTGGCCATCTTCAACCCTCACGACCCGATTTACGTGGATATATTACGACGCGCGGATACGCAATTCAGGTCGGCTTCGATTGCATCCGGAATATCGGGACAACTCTGCAACACCATCTTCTTATTGACGACCCACCACAATGGCACGTTGAATCTGTGGCATTTAAATATCGACGAGAAATCGAGATTCTGCACTATCCTCAGCATTGCGCATAAATCGCGTATGTGCGGTCACAGGTAAGATGGTTGCTATTGATTGTTTATCACCATTATTAAATTTTGCTTTCTTCAGATTTCGCGTCAGCGGTATTTCCTGCCACCCGGTACTTCCATTATTCTTAACCATCAGCCACCATAACGTTCGGCGGCGAAAATTACAACGGAAACCAGCCGACGCGGGTATGGCAGATCAAAAAACGTCGCCTCCATCATCGCAAGAAATTCAGACGTTCAATTCTGAATTGATTCTGTGGAAGGTATACTGATATTATGATTTGTTATCGAACATAAAATTGATTCTGTATTTAGGTGAATCCAGTTGGTCCACTATGCAAATCGGGCGGCGTGAGAGAATTGGCCAGGATCAACAGTCCTGACATATCCGCATTCTCAAGCGTGGCGTGGATACCGGCTATTTTACCAAGGTAAGATGAATGATGAAGTTGACTTTTCTTGTTCACTATATTGCTTTCTTTCAGTTCAACGCTGGGTTCGATCAGTAATTCGCCAAGTTCATGTTTCGTGGCCTCGGATGGGAGGTGCTTACGCGTGTACCAGGCGGTTATCGATGCAAGGGCATTACTAGCGGAAGTCAATTATGCGAAAGCTCAGAGGGTAAGCTCTGTCATTTTCTGATAAGAGCCTGCAAATAATGTCCTTTATTTTCGTAGGCTCGGACTAGCGCATTGTCCCACAGCAGCAGCGGCGAAGGCGGTATTGGAACTCCGATGGAGAAGAATATTACTGATTCATGCAACATCGTCTCAACTCAATCCACTGCACGACCGGGCTGTATTATTCAATTGGACGCTATAAATGACGCATTTCATGTAAGTTCATATTTGGGACGACTTTCTTCATATTGAACAGTTTATTTATTTTTAGGATTGGAAGCACATCCAACTGCTACACGTTTTCAACGAGCAAATGATTCTGAGCGATCAGCGGGCACTGTCACCGTCACCCACGGCTAATTTAAAACCATCCGTTTCATCGACGAATGCATTGGCGGATCAGAATTTCTTATCGGTCGAAGAATCGTCAGTGATGGACCGAACAAAAGCGGCCACGTTTCACGATCGATTCTATTTGGTGGTCGTGGAGAAGAACAAGAGCGACCTTGGTGGTGCTTTTATTCACATGTGGTTATTGGATATGGCTTCTCAACCACCCCAGCCTTTGAGAGGAGGAGGATCGCCAAGTAAACAACATTTGGATTCTTTGGAAAGCAGTATTCTGAATGCTGTGTTTATTGCAGGAAAATCGACCAGCCTAAGTCCAGCTGACGACCACGAATCGCCTAATTTCTATCCAATGGCAGAAAATGCAAACGTATTATCGACTGCAAAATTATTCATTCATTCTGAAAAGGTAATTCACACATTTGCTTGACATTGAGACATATGCAATGTGTTTATGTTTCAGGTCTGTTCTCAACTTCTACCGTTACCTCCCGGTGTGAAAATAGTCGCCGCGTGTCCAGCGGCTGGTCATTTGCCCTCGTCGAGTTTATATCCGGCTTGTCGAGCACCGTTCTTATTGACGACGGCGTGCTCGGATGATCGATTGCGGTTTTGGTACGTGAAAGTGGACAAGGATGACGTTGGAGGCGGTATAACGTACAAATGGGCGGAGTGGAGAACGGTCAGCGAAGCTCAAGAAAGTCAATTGGAGATGGATGGTAAGCACTCTTGTATTTGCTTATACTTGAATTCTAAAAGATGTTCTTCGTTTCAGGCAAAGTTTTCTCCGTCAGCAGCGCATGTAGTGGACGTTTCGCTTGTTCCTACGATCCGTCGAACAGTTACGACAATGGTCGATCGGACGTCATAAATGTGGATGTGGCCGTCTACGAATGCGAGTCCACGGGTGGCATCGAATGGCAACCGGAAGATATCATTCATTTGCGAAATATTACCATTCCGCGTGGGTTGCTTCATCAAGCGGAGGAATTTGCTGCACATACAGCCGTCTCTCCGGTAAGATTTTGGTATTTGTTTCAAATGTTATCTTTACAAGAGTACTTTGGTTTAGGCGGAAGAAATGATAACCGAACTTCACGTTGACAAGAAATACGCCGGAACTCTGCTACCACGCGTACCATCGATTTCAAAATTACCCTCGAACGACTTGCGTCGCGTGGTGAGCGAACATACGTTAACGTAAGTACTGTGAAGGTGCTTAGCTGCAGTGTATTCAGATGGCTTCTTTCAGGAAACAAAGCTCAGAATACGTTCCGCATCAAGTCATCCGTTTGGATTGGGTATCTACCGAAGACGGTTCGCACGTATTGACCGTTGGAATCGGCTCTAAGATCCTGCTATTTGCACCAGTTTCGGCCGACGTCGCCCAGCAGAACGTGGCTCTGATGAAAGAAGCTACGGATTCGTCGAACTTATTACACGCCAAGCGACAGCAACTCATGAGAAAAGCGTCAACGATATGCGCTCCGGTCGTGAAGAAATTGATTCGATGGGTGGCGTTGAGATCAATCGATTTGGATTCGGCTGATGGTCTACCGCCGTTACCATTGATGCTGAGTTGGGTTAGAGAAGGTAAGTAGATTTATTTTGATAATTTATGCTGCATTTCTGTTAGTGTCAGCATCGATTGCTGTCACGATGATGCACCGCTTCAACTGAAGCAGTACCTTTTGCAGGCATTCTCGTTGTGGGGATGGAATCAGAAATGCGGGTGTATCATCAATGGAATATTCCGTCGACGTCTCAAATGGATCCAAGTCAATCCACTATCAACGTCGGTCGTCTGGAGAAGATCGCCGAAGCCAATGCAAAGAAGACTTCAGACACCACCGAGAATGCGGATACCGTTGTGAAATTCGATTTCGACTTGAAGAAAGTCTCCGGAGCGTTGGCACCTACTCAATTATCCATTCCTTCGATGTCAACGCCAACGTCGGCCAATTTGACGCTGCGTCAATTACGTATCAGCCCGTCGCATTCCATGCTCGATTTGGCCAAGAAAGGAAAAGAAGTCGGCAGTGCTGGGCTTACGTCGGCTTCATCGATGACGAGACGGAGCCGCGACAGGAAGCGTGGCGAAGAACCGAAGAAAGAGGACGTTTCATCATCCGGAAGTGATTTGATCAATATTATCCGAGACGAAGGATTATTCGAAGCCGCTCGTTTGGCCACGCCGCTGATCCCTCAATATCATCCAAAACAATTGATGGAACTTCTCAACGCCGGCAAGACGCGACGAGTGAAAGCGATCCTATTGCACGTGTTGAGATCAATTCGCGAGAATAACGTGGTCTACAGCGATGCCTTGGCCAGGCAAGCGTCCGTTCACACGGACGAATACGACAGTGGACGGTAAGCTTTGCGTAAGGATTATTTGGATCGCAAATTAATGATTGTCTTTCAGGGGATTATCGGCGACCAGATTGAAATCGGACGCTGGCCTACTAGAAGAAAGTTCATCCAAAGCATTCGTCGAAATCGATTCAATTCCACCATTGCCACTTCACTCATTGATGGCTGCTGATTCCGTTTCAACCACTGGCATTGGATCGGAGAAGGACAGCGGTGTCTCGCTTGGAGGAGATACGAAAAGGGTATGAATTATTTTTGACATAAATTGAGGTTGTTGATTGATCTTTCTTCAGGCGGCCTATGACGAATTGTTTTCTGGCGTTCAAACGGGCGAAGATCAATTGGATATCGAATGGGACGAAGACGAAGATGATGAAGAAGGTGGCGGCGGTTTGGAACGAGCAAATAGCACGCGTCGAAGACGTCAATCGGTATCATCAATGGAATTCGCGTCCACTGCTGCTTTCGGTGCCAAACACGCCCGGATGTTATCGAAATTGCTGACGCATGTTCAGCTTCCCGGTAAGCATAACTTTACGTTCAGCTTGGATAGGAATTCAGTGATTTCTCTTTTAGGGCTATCGAGCGTGGATCAGATGCATTTACTCGCTGTGGCCGATACGTTGAGCTCGTTTTCCGCGGACGCAATTGACAAATTAGCTCAAGCGAATGCAGGTAATTGAAATTTTATGTTGGCTATTTAGCTTTATAATCACGAATTCTGCTTTCAGCATTGAAGACTCCGGTGGGCGTGGCGGCTGCGTCCGACACTGGATACGCTGTGCCAGGTGCAGGAATAGGTATGACTAGTCTTGTTTATAATTCTAATTATAAACAGCATTTCATTTCAGATTCCGTTGACGAATGCGGCTTGAGATTCTTGATGGCAATGAAGCAGCACGAGTATTTACTTCGATGTCTTCCTTTGAAACAGCGGGCGCATTTGAAATCTGCTGGTAAGTTCTATGAAAGGAAGTTGTCAGCAAGAGCGCAGATAGTTTATTTTTCAGGCTTATCAACGTCTCACATTATTTGGGCGCTTCATTCGGAAACGGAAAAGGAATTATTGAGTTTACTATCATGCATGCAAAAGCAGTCGCCTCGTTGGCACCAATTACGAGCGGTGGGTGTTGGATGGTGGTTGAAGAGCAGTGAAGAATTGAAACGATTGATGGAAAAGGTAATTCTGATAACCTAGTTCTTAAACATACCTAATACGCTGACGCATTTTCAGGTTGCTAAATCGGCGTTTCAAATCCAAAACGATCCGATGGACGCTGCGGTTTATTATTTGGCCATGAAAAAGAAGAACCTGTTGACGCATCTGTACAAATCGGCCAGAGATACGAAAATGACGGATTTCTTCTCCCAAGACTTCACTCAAGAGAAATGGAAGAAGGCGGCGTTGAAGAATGCGTTCGTCCTTATGGGAAAGCAACGATTCGAACATGCGGTGGCGTTCTTCTTACTTGGGGATAGTTTGAACGACGCGTTACAGGTTAGTATTCATAGCCCATATCCATTGGCCACATTAAATAAATCGTATTTTTATTTCAGGTATGCGTCGCCAATTTGAACGATCTACAGCTGGCCTTGGTCATCGTCCGATTATACGAATCCGATAGTGAACGTCAGCAGAAATTAACCGAACGCTTATTACGGCGGCACATTATTGGAAGTCGCGACGCCGGTTCAATCGACGACGCTATTGCCGAGTCACCGGACGATAACGAGAATTCGGAATATTTCGAACCAACAACCGATCCGTTCCTGCGGTCGATGGCGTATTGGCTTCTGAAAGATTATCATCGATCCGCAATGGTCCTGTTGGAAGAATCGGACAAATACGTCATATACGAAGGCGATTCCAGCGGGGCGGCCGCGTCGAGATACACGATTTCGGACGTCTTCAACTTCTACGTGTACTTGCGTATGCATCCAATAGTGGTCCGTCAACGATTGAATCTGGCCGGCGTGAATATCGGAAGCACGGAACGATTCCTGCAAGTAGCCAAAGCGATGGGGAATCAGATTACGCCAGTGGAAAGGAAACTGTATTTCAAAACGGCTTCCAATCACTTCAAATCCGGATGCGCATTATTGGCGTTGGAAGTATTGTGCAAACTGCCGAAGAATATTTGCGTTGTTCCGCCGTTGTTCGACGAGAACGGTGGACGTGCTGGAACGAGTACCAGGAAATTATCCGTGATTCCTGCGATGACTGTACCCGAAATCGTCGTGAAAAAGGAAGAACCGCCGGCGCCGCATCGAGCGGATGAATTCGACTGGGGAACGCCAAGTTTGGAAAACGGACTGTCCAGCAAACGATTCGAGGATGAACCGTTGGAATTGAAATGGGACGAAGAAGAAGAGAAAAGCGGCGACGAAGACGGCGGTTTGGTCATGAAATCGGAGAAGAAAAAATCCCTGGATATGGTGGACGTCAAACGAAAGCCTTCCACGACCGAGAATAAGAGTTTGGACGTTACCGGCGGCCAGTACAAATTGGATATCATGGCGCAACAACTGAAATTTACGGCCTGTTTGAAAATATTGATGGAAGAATTGGCCACATTGGCCAGCGGTTACGAGATCGACGGCGGACAGTTGAGGATTCAATTATTCTATTGGTTGGAGAAAGAAGTGGAAGTATTGAAACGATGGTGCGATTACAACGTGGATATAAACATTGATTTCTTGGCGGCCGAAGATATGGATCCGAATTCGCCTATTACTGCGGCAATGGAAGAGGAGATTTATCAACAACCGGTCCTATTGCACGTGGCGTTGAGAAGCGACAGAGCCAGTTTGACGGCGAAATTGATGCAAGTTCATCGACGGAGGCGTTGGTTGGCCGCCAATCAACAACTGCTGAGAACGTTGATTTCGTATTGCTCGTTGCACAGCAGCCAAGGCGTCGGATTGGCTTCGGCTCGAATGGAATTACTTCTACTGTTGCAAGAATTACATCAAGAACCGGCCGCTCAGAAAACGTTATTGGCATCGCCCATACCGTTGCAAAGCAGTTTCCCATTATTGGCCGCATCAGTGGCTTCCATAAAAACGGACATCGCCGGACCGTTGCGGTATTTGCATTGCCAAGTATCGGATTTATTGAAATCGTTCGCCGAATTAAGGACGCCGGAACTGGCCGAAGAATCATTGACCAAGGTAAAAGTGTTTACGAAGTATTGATTCGATACTAAAAGTCTCATTTTTTCAGGTGTATATGTTCTACAATCTGAGTCAATCATTATCGGCGTGCGTTTACGATTCGCTTTGGGATATCGAGAATATACCCACGACGAAAGGATCGTTGGTCGGCAATGGTCCTGCGGCCGGAGTCCTGTTGAGACGACGTCGCAATTTGTCCAGCACTTGCGATAATGATGTGGCCGTTACGTCTGCACCCAGTAAATGGCCAGGTGAGTGTTTTTGTAAAGTTTGTCTTAGCATCGGCGTGATGCTTTTGACATTAAAATTAATGCTGCCGTATTTTTCAGGCGTGGAAAATCTTATGGCTTGGTTATCGAGAGAACGCGACGAGGACGTACCGAATTTATTACTATTATTGGCCGAAGGATGGGTGGCCGTTTATTTATCCATGTTCGCCTACGCTCTGACCGCCTACGATACTCGATGGCTGTATCGATTGGTCGCCAATCCTGTGGATGCCAACATGTTCTCGACTGTATTCGGCGGAGGCGGAGAGAAACGTGTGGTCGTTCTACCGGATTCTGCTGGCTCCGAACGTTCTCCAAGACCTATACGTGAGTGACTTTAAAAATTGGCGCCTGGTCTATATGACAAGGATTTCACGTTTCAGGTCCACCACCGCCGGCAAAAATGTCAGCATCATCTCGCGAATCCAGTCCGAACCCATTGAGTATCGATTATTTATCCACGGCCGTCGATACGTCGAAAATCAGAGCGAAATTCAACGCGAAAGTTTTCGGGCAATCGTCAACCGGCATACCGTCGCCTGCTATTAGCGGATCAGCACCGCCGAACGCTGCAGTCGCTCAACCGCATTTGATTGCGACATTAAAGCAATGGGTACCACCGAAGAAGAGTGTCGTGGCGTATTTCGTGTCACGGGTAAGAGCATTTTGGTTTGATGATTGTCACACAAGATCTGATATCGTTTCCATTTTAGCCGCCAATTTCCAAAGAAACCAATACGCCTGGATTGGACGATTACGATTCCGAAGCGTCCGTCGATGTCACCGATACGGAAGAAATCGAGGACGACACTGATTCAACCTCGATGGGTGGTACGACTCGCGAGAAAGTGACGGAACCGAAATATCACGCGGATCCGCATAGTTACGCTTGGGGAATGCTTCGATTGGCCTTGATTCGACAAGCCATGACGCGATTGCAACAATTCTTAGCCGTTTGCGGATTTGAATATTCTGGTACGTTGATAAATCTATATTTCTTTATTTTTCAATGATGAATGCTTATTTTCAGAATTGGGAGCGGTCAGTCCATTGATCCATCGTTGCGTGAAAACGTTGGAAGCTTGGCGTCGATACGCTGAATCGGTGCTGATCAATTATCCAGCCGGTCGTCCGAGCCAGTTTTTACCCGACATGAGCCTGGACGCAGCCGCATCCAGCATGGGACCGTCAGTGAGGAAATATCGAGTCCTGTTGGAACCGGAAAACACCCCATTCTCGTCGAACGATCCGACGGCGTTGCCAGTGAAACGACTTTGGTTGTATTTGGTGCGTCAAGAACATTTGACGGATATTTTCATACGCTACATATTCCGATCCAAGACTGAGGTAAGCTTAATTTTCGGTCGGAAGCTGTATTGGTATAATGGTGCTCGTCTTTCAGGGAGTTTACCAAGATGGTATCAACGACGCGTTTGGCATGAATCCCGGCGGTGGTTTGCCATCCAGTGCGGTATCCGAACCATTGAAAATCGCGCAACGAGAGCAAGATCCGATTACAGCGTTTGCTGTGAGTCCGGTGAGTACTGGTTATTCGTTCACGATGAAGATGACTAATCGCTAACTTTTCAGGCGCATTTGGGATGGATCGTATTGTCAACGGGACGAGAAATACAAGAGATGGATTTATCGAATCTACTAGCTCCGAATGTGGATTGGTTACACGACACGACCGAATTGGATTTGGCTATGTTTGAAATGAAGAAGTAAGCCGTGGCTCTGGAGTGTAGGGTAATATTCAAGAAACCCTTTGATTTCAGGGATCCGCTGCGTGACAACGACGATTACGTTCTGTTTACGCCGGATAAAAGGGATTCAAGCTCATCCGGCCGCAATGCATCATTCGTAAGTGTTTACGTTTTTAAAATCTGTGTCTGGGGGTGTTTGCCTTCTAACGCAAATCTTGCATTATGCATAGCAATTAACCCCACTGGTTGTGGATCGCAGCCGTTACTTGCTGCGCAAGGTAAATGCGAATCTGCATTGATGTCGTGAGCATGTAGTCGTAGTTCGCGTTGATTGAATATGCACCACGCGTGCATTCTGGCCTTGTGATCTCTGATGTCATCTGAAAAATCAAATTGCTGAGAAGTTAATAGAGCGTTTGTATTTCAGATGAGCAAACGTCCGGTGGCCGGTGTACGTCGACTGGAGGCGCATCCGAAATTGCCATACTGTAAGTTTGAATTGATCGCTATTGATCCTGAACAATGCAGCCTCATTTTCAGATCTGTCGGGTGCCAATGATGGTTCGGTTCGCATGTGGGAATGGGGCGGAAATCAACCGTTATTCACGCCTCGTGCAAGTGGCCAATATCCGAGAGTGACGAAGGCTCATTTCAATGCGCAAGGAAATAAGGTAATTTATTGTTGAATCATCATTGAGATTCGGACATGACATGATGAAATTTCAGTTCGGTATAACGGACGGTGAAGGCGGCCTGTGCTTATGGCAGATCAGTCACGGAATGGCGATAAAGAAGCCGTTTTTGGTAAGTGCTAGATGCTAAAAGTGGCATGAATTGCCAAATTCAGTGTGCACTCCATGGTGAACGCGATTGTTTTCAGAATTTCCCTTGTCACACGAAGAGTGCCGCCGATTTCGTCTTCTTGGGCAATTCGAGCAGCTTATTGGCCACTGCTGGTTATTCGAGCGGCGATGTCAATATTGCTCTGTGGGATTCATTGCTCCCTTCGCATAAAGCGTTGGTTCAAAGTAAGCTTTGTCTGAGATCATTTTTTTGCCTAGACTAATGCTAGACATCGATTTCAGGTTGGTCGTGCCACCCGGAAGGCGCCACGTGCTTGACGTATGCACCGATGTTGCAAGCGTTATTAAGTGCTGGACGACACGGCGAAGTGTGCATTTGGGATGTCCGTCAACGTCAATTGCGTCACACGTTGAAAGTCTTCGATCATACGCCAGTGAAGTGTATTGCTCTGGATCCGGCCCAGGAATTCTTCGCGGTTGGTTCTGGGGATGGAGATATCAAGGTAATGTGGTTAATTTATGAATATTCTAAGAGACTAACAGGGGGTTATTGCTTCAGGTATGGAGTTTGGCTGCGGTGCCTCATTTGCTGTACAATTTCCCCGGCGAACACGCGGCGAAAAGCGGATTCAGTTTGCGTCAACAAGTGCAAGGCGTTCAACACATGTGGGTGGATTCGCAGCAACGTTTATTCTCGTCCGGAGCCGATTGCTCGTTGAAAATGCGAATTCTACCGTCTCAAACTCAAGACCAGCATATGGTATGAATATTCATGAAGTATGAAGTTTAGCTTATTAGGCGGAATATGTCTAGTTTTTTATTCACACAAACCAGTATATGCAGCAGGGTGATTGAAACTTCGCCCTGAGGTTCGTTTTTTTGGAGCCAGCTTATCGTGTGCACTAGTGATTTGATTGACTAGTCTTTGGCTGGCCTGAGTTGCATTGATCACATTATTCGGATATCGAACGAAAGCGTGAGTATACGCATTCGTGTTAGATGAGGCATTTTGTCATGATCGAGATGTTAGGCTTTTGTATTCTTAATGATCAGAAATGTTTGTTATAGCCAATTTTTGGCTTTTATTGAACATATACCCGATTAGGCTTATTTTCTTTTGTATGAATATCCTTTAGATGGTTCGTAATCTTCTTTTTTGTGGGCTACATTCCTCGTGGGTTGTTTTTTTGGGATTGCGATGTGCTTTTGTCTGTTGATGATGCGAGTGAGAATAAATAATCAAGCTAAATTTGTACTAGTCAATGATCACATGGGTTTATAATCCAATGAATTTTTGAAGTATAATCGCGATTTTATATAGTGATCGAATATGATCATTACGTGGATTGCCTTTTCCATGGGAATATGCACGAGATCGGAGACATGTTGCAATTACTGATCGGTCTCAATTGACCAGTGTTCGGATCTTTGAGCATGTACCGAAGTCTGGAACGCGGTTTCGGCGGGAATATGAAAGATCGTTTAACCGGATCCTTGATTGGAATGTTATATCTGAAATGCACGATTCTTAATCCAGGGGATTAGGGATTAGGATAATCCTTATATTATCTTATCACTCGTATCATCGATCGAGAATACCGCGCAAGAGAATGATAATACGGAGATTAGACAACTGATCCTCATCTTCGAGACTGTTACAAAAGGCTTTTGAATTTTTAAAATGGCTTTAAAATATTACTGAACCTGATTGAAGTGACCTTTTTCATGATACCGATGAGGCGAGATCAGTTTTTCCAAAGCACCTGCCGAGCGAAGGAGTTTGGGTAAATGAAAAAGCCATGAAATGTCACCGGACGCCTGGGGACTCGCCTACTGCAATTACATGTGAAGCGGCAAAAAAATGGCGGTTATCAACATATCACTAGAGATCATGCAAATGTCAAAAATCCTATTAAGAGTGACTTCCTGAGAGAATTCACCCAGGTTTATTGAAGGGTGCACCATTTGAAAAATTGAAAATGGATGAGT
>JAQIWJ010000864.1:0-15309 GCA_034695185.1 Discolaimus major
TTTATCTTTCGGCACATGATGGGCATTTTTCAAAAATGGGCTTTCCTCTGAAAATGCATGCGGAATGCATGCCTTCAGCATGCTTTCATCATGTAAGCTGATAAGAAATCACCTGATTCAGTGAATTTCGATGAGCCATTTTGCTCGGATTGATTTTTTGCCACCATTCTAGTGATCACAAGCAAGGTTTCAGGGAAACGACCAGCTTCAGGAAGTGGGAAGCTGAATATAAGACGAGAATCTTTAGTCAAGACCGGATAATCTTCATGATCCCAGCCAAGTCAAATGTAAAGACAATGCGCAGGTCGGTTTTCAGCGTCAACAGGTTTCTTCAGTCAAGTGGGCTCATTTCCGTTTAAAAATTTGAAGACGAATTGCTTGTACGTTTTAGCCGAAGGACGTTTTTCAGCCAGCCACCTGACACCAATGCACCAAAATGTCAATATTGGCTCACAGAAGCGTTGGCAAAAGTTTTCAAAAACTTCTTATCACTGCAGGTGCAAATGAGATTGTTTTCCATTTATCGGACTTCAGTGCAGGAGTGTTTATGTTAAAGGCATTTTAAAATAACTGCTGTTTTGATAGGCTTTATCAGTACATGTGATTAATTTCCTCAAGCAATAGCCACGTGATATTTTTCATGATCACCCCTTTCTGTACGCCATCGATTTGGGAAAATGCATTTCAGCTTTCTGAATATCCATTTTTCGATATTCCTTTCCACGCCTCTGGGCGATGTACTTCTGACAGCCATGTAAAGGGCAATGAATTGGCCGATTTTCGTTAGCAGAGCTGCAAAAGGACTCTGATGGCTCCGCCCCTTGGAAGACTCCGCCTCTAGGCTTACTGTAGCTACATATTGAATATGCCAATCGATACGCATCGTGTAAAATACACGCCGATTTTGTGGAGCATATTTCTTTGCGTAGAATGCAATTCAGATCAAGGATTTTTCCGAATATCGTCACACCAGGCATTTGGCCTGAAATTTGAATTCAAAATCACAGGACAGCATTTGTGAAAAAATTTTTAATCTTACCAAAGACGTCGACGAAAACCAATTGCAATCCCAATGCTAATGATCGTACATTGAATGGTACACCTCTGAAAATCGGACAGTGACCTTTTGGATGATCAGTATGCAAAAATTACATCAAATTCGATTGAGTGACAAAGTAGGTAGCTGAACTTCCGAGAAATGCACCCAATGCAACTGATATGCAAAATATGGTCGGCCTCCATGGGCACATTCCATTGCATTTTCCACGAGATAATTTGATTGGCTGGAATTTGATGGGGTACTTTAGGCATGTACAGTTCGAAAGTGCCTGAAATTTAGATTCAATTGGGCCATTTTTTGCTATTGCCAATTCGGGAAGGCAATTTCGCAAACAGATTTATCTGAACTCACATTGCATCCAGCAAAACAAGGCGAATAATATGTGATCTCCTCCGAACTGCAATGAGGGTCGTAAAGGCTTTTCGTACATTGACATGCAGCGTTGCAATCATGTTTGAGATTGGTTTTTGGCGGGAAATTCCTAAATTCAAATTTTCAGTCGTAATTTTGGATGGTATGCGACGCATGCATACCAAGTGCTCGCATCCGATTGGTATCCTTCATACGGAACACTAACACCAGCGAATTTCGGCGTTGGACAAGGGAACCAAAATGGTAATCCGACCACGATTCCTAGCACCGTAGAAACTAATGCCATAATATAAATTCCGCGTAATTTCAATCGATATTTAGACGCGATTAAACCACCGATCACCATGCCCAAGAATCCAGGTATCACTCCCACAATACCTGGAAAAACGGTACTTAAAATTTGAATATGATCCTGGGCGGGAAAATCACCTGGCATGATCACGGCCATTTCGGGCGAAAATCCGTATTGACTTTCCAAGAATTTAGGCATAAACGAGACGAAACCGACGAAAATCATGACGTCCAAACTTTGTCGAATGGTACCGTACAGAAATGTGGGTGCTGATAAGACTATTTTCAATGCTGATATGAGATTTTTCACGTCCACTATTTGACTACTGGGATCGGATTCGTGGGAATCACGTAGCGGCGGTGGGCCTGTAAAGTCACGTGCCAAATTTGGATTTGGCATTTTGCCAGATTTGACTCACGTTTGGCAATCCTTTTCGGCAATCCACTATACGGGATCAATGCCAAGAATGTCAAAATGCTCGCCAACAAACAGGGGAGCCACCATGCACCGATAAAATTCGCATCACCCAATTGAAGTTTCGCACTGAAATTACAGTATGCCACGCTTACGTGACATGGCTCATATGTAAAATTACAAAGGCGATTCTGGTCGATCGAAATCCTCATTCAATTGTAAGCTAAATCCGATAATCCCCACCGAAACGGCTATGGATAATCCACCTACAGCGATCAGTACAGCTAAAATGGGATGAATTATCTCTGAAATTAATTGGCGGAAATTCAAATACCGGTGTAGAACATGGAATCTTGACGCGGCAGGTTTTCATCGATATATGCTAACATGGTCGAACAATGACTGGCTAATCCGATACTGTATAATACGGCAGCGAATGATTGCATATACCATGCGATTTTACTTCCATGACTGACTTTTTCACCCAAATCGCAGTCTAACTTTGACGAACCTCAAATAGTCAGAATAGTCAGACTCTTTGAGTGCGTATGGAAACATGTGAACTTCTTTTTTTACCAATTTTGCACATGGAAGTCAGCGAATTATGATCATCGTGATAAACTAATTGATCATTCCGCGGTGAAATGTATCTCAGCAAAAATGGCATCAGTTGACCAAAACCAGCCGATAAACCGGTATAAGTGACCCATTTCACTTTATTGCCTGCAAAACATAGGTTCAAAAATTTGAATTTTCGAGACTTGGATTGCGCAATTTAAAATTTTTAAGCGGAAGTACCTTTATCACTGTAATGCGAGATAATCAGCACTGCCAAGATATTAGCGATATTTCCAGGTATCTAAAAATCGATTAATCAGAGATCGATTTATCGATCCTGGGCATGCGTACGCATGATGTGCCGAAATCGGTCGACGATAAATGGAATCGCCTTTCGAAAGTGGCCACTTCTAATCCGATCGTTTGTAATGAAGAGAATACAAGGAGGATAGCTGAAAATGCTACTAACCATCCTGGCTTGGCGAATCGTTGTAAAAAATCAGGCCTAAATTTGCCCCATCCATATCTGCATTCATAATAATCGAGATTCTTTAAATTGGCCATTGCCCCTTTCTTGTCACTATACAACTGTACTGAAATTTCTTATTCAAATACACATGCAAATTGGGTCGTTCCCTTTTCAATGCTTCCGTTTGGAAAAACCTGTTTTACAATTACACCTTTCCCCAAGTATTGCATGCGTATTTTTAGCCAATATTTTATGTGCGGCAAGTATAGCTCAAGATTATCCGGATATGGATAATGGACTGCGTGGATTTGATCTTCATCCTCCTCCTGGTCATTGTCAACAAGGGGAAATGCGTACGGTTCATTGGCTTTTTAGAAAGCTTTTCAGACGTATAAGAACAGGCTTTGACGAAATGTAAATGAGCTAAGACCCCACGCAAAGGGTGAGGGGAGCTGTCAAGAAAGGCTTTTTTCGAAAATCCACTCCACATATGGACATGAAGTCAGTGTTCTTGACATATTCGTAAGATAAAGGTCCTTTGACCAAACGGGGGTCCACTGCTAGCGAATACCATGAAGATGTACGCGATCTTAGTTTTCCTGTGCTATTTTTCAAACGCTATCCATGGATATAAATCCTATAAATCCCACGAATCCGTAGACGATTACGAACCGAGTATTTGGAAACGTTGGAGCGATTGGGATGGGAAAATGATCACAGATAATTTCCGTGAACCGTTGAGATTCGGGAAACGGGGCATTTTTTGGCCTCCTATGAATATGGGCCATCTGAAACGTAAGCCGGTGTGGAATTTTCGAGGACGATCGATGCCTGGATGGGCCAATGTAGGCGAGATCACTGGGTACAGAGACGCGGCACCGGTCTATGTAATGCGGTCGAGCAAATTTGGCCGAATATAATGAAGTGATCGATCTCGAACGATTTGATATGGTGATCGATATTGATATATGATCGATTTTGACATGATCACTGGTTAGTTTTTGAACTCGCCTGATGATGAGAAAGTCATAATATTTTGAATGGTGCATTGTGCAGGTTTTGCTATGAGTAATGAAGAAAGTCTTGAAATTGTAAAATGAATACATAATCCTGATAACAGGCAAAAAAATCTCATGATATCATTTCCAGCATGTTGAGGTAAACCTGATAAGAAACTACCATATATAGAGGGCTTATCAGTCATATCAATTTTGATGCAATATTGATCATGAATGATCACATGATTTTCAGAATCTCGTTCTCACCCTGTTCATTCTATTCAAAATCCTGGATTCTTTTCTGACCCTGGTGAACGCAGTTTGCATGGCGTCAGCAAATTTCGAATAATCCAAATATTCGGCTAACAAGAGATGGAAGTTCATATTCAAACAAATCTGAAAAGGCCACGTTCATTCGCAGGGATTGATCGATTGAGAAAAGGTCTCACTATGGTGATAATCAATGAAATCTCATTGACTGATATTTGCTTGATATGATTTTCACTGAACGATGTGAAGCAAATGAGGAATCCAGGGGCGTTGATTATGCAAAGACAGCTTAGGAGGATGTGCTGAAAAAAGGATTGCTGAATCCAGCTTCAGCAAATTCAGCTGAATTTACCAGGTGCAGGATGCACATGGCTACACGATGCCAGCAAGCTTATGACTACAGTATGCCAGATCACCTGGCTACAGTATACCACGACTTACAATTCGTTGAAATAATGGATGCGTCACCAAAAATAGAAAACACCAGACCAATGTGGCCATAGAAAATAATCCGGCCAAAATTAGAGTACTATATTCCAAACCATGATCGGTCGGTTTATGTTCCATTAACAAAATGATCAATCCACTCATGGATGTGAAATAAATCTAAAAATTTCCTCATCAATATCCGGGGATTTTATTAGAAATCACTTACATATTTCTTCAATCTTTTTGGAATTTTTACTTGGTCCTCCTTGATTGGGTCCTTCTTAGGACGAAATTTCTCTGCCTTCAGACCCATGACGGTAAGGTCTATTGGACCAGAAGGGGAAGAAGAAGACAGGAAGCATAGAGTGAATTATGAATTTCGGTTGCTGAGAAGCAGATGAAAACATTGACTCCTTATACTTGAGGAGATGGAACTTTTTGAATAGGCCAGGCCATGCTAGATCATGATGGCAGCAAAATTGCGGCTTGGGCTGCTTCTGATTAGTTATTTGGGTCCTCAAAATGCGGCATTTGCAATAATGAAAATCATGATATCAATTCACTGATCAATATCTCATATCACATGCCGAAAAAATCACCCAGCCGGCGCAGCTTCTTGAGCTTGTATTCTTGCAAATGCTCCGAATATGGCCCGTTGTTCATTCCAAGCATGTACCAATGGATTGTAAAGGAAAAATCCCAAAATGCCAACCGGCACAGCCACCTGAAAACACCTGATTATCAGCTGCAATTGCGCAATTTGCACGCGTACTGATAATGCAATATTGGATGCATTGATCAAAAATTCGTCCGACCAATCATTCCATTTCAGACCAACCAATGGCGAAATGGTCAGTATCGCGAATAAGAGGATTTTCAGCTAAAAATGGATCAGGATACTTGCAGGATATAATGCAGAGAAAAGGGTTACTTCATGTTTATAAGTTGGATGATAGAACATGACCATCTCAGTGTACCAAAGTATTGAAGCTGCTGTTCCGAGCATGGAGGAGATAAAGAAAAATTCTACGACTCTTGGATTATCCAGCATCGGTCGATTGCAAAAACGGCAACCTCGATCCGAATCATACTCGTATTTCAGATATTCAAATTCCGGATATGCGAATCGATAAGTGATCATGATGATCAAACTTATGAATGCTACAATCAATATTCGTCCACTGATCGTCTGTTTTAGGCATCTAATATTATTTCGGATAGCAGAACCAATAATTCTTATCAGTCTTCTGTGATCAATAGCCATCCTATTGGCTTGGAGAAAGCTTCTCACTGGTAGAAGGCTTTCTCCTTCTAGAAAGAAGGCCTTTTATGGTCTAGTCTTGTTGCTTGGTTGCTTTTGTGCTCATCGAAAAATATGGTCATTTCTTAGGAAAAATTGATTCTAACGTTGGGTATGGAAAATGCTACGTCTGCCAACCCAAAATGCGCATAAACATGGAGTCAAAAGTCACATCACGATTAATAATCACTAGACTAGCTCAGTTCTCATTATGATCTTCAAGAATCATTCTTCCAATGGACATCAATGGATTAGCAATAATTGCACTGATGGTCATTAAAATCCCAGTGATCTAAAACACGAATTTGCAATCGATATCAATCAATCTGATTTTATGCATACTTACTATGCCAAGAATCAATGAAACATTGACCAACGATTCCTCATACCATTGATCCGATATCTTCAGTATTCGGACAGAAATCACAGGCACCAAAATCACGATCAGCACAAAACCGATTTCTAACTGAAATCGATCGTGTGATTTGACATAAAACATCCGATTTTATCTTACTGTACGTTTCCATGTAGGAAAATTCCTGATCACTTCCAAATACCAAGTGATTGCTAATGAGAACCAGAACATGGAGAATATAAAATGACTGTACATTTCTATCAGGCGTGAATTTGAATTCGAGCAGTGACTATCCTTTTCACAGTACTGATCACCCTGATCATATCCGGAATATAGGAAATGGTGAACACATATGATACAGATAGCCACCGCGAAAAGCTGAAATATCGATTTTTCAGCTAGATCGATTGATGCTAATTTTTACCTGACCACTGATCGTGGTGAATGGCAAAATGATAAATCGCCTTAGTACACCACGTTGGTCATTGATTCTTGGATTGGTGTCGGCCATATTTGAATGGGTAAAAGGCATTGAAGCCTTAGTCAAAAGGTCTCGGTACCTTGGACAATGGTCAATAAATTATTCACACATTGTTAGCTGGTTGCTGAGCAAGTTTTGGAAAACATGAAATTCACTGGGTATACTGTAATACATAAAAATCGTGCAAGGCTACTTCTGCTGGAATAATCAAACATGCTGCAGCTAATGGTGAAATGAAGCCCTAATCAGCCATTCGTCTAATCAATGCCTATTCGATCACAGCTAATCTCAAAATTTGATGTGAATATCATCCGCCCAGATCTCGGCTAAGCTACTGCTTCTGATGCCTTTTTCTTTCAAATTCTCCTCCGATTGAATTTGCATGTTCAACTTCCTATTTTTAATCTTGGCCCGAATCCTTGGCTCGAATATGAAAGAGATGATCACATCTGGGGTTGCCAGCGCGAGGTTCACACAGAGGCAACGCTAAAATGGCGTGGCCATTTATGGAAAATGGCTGATTTGCACCAACTTACAGTTGCCACCACCCAGCCAATATCAATGTCCTGGTACGTCTTGACCAAAACTTCTAGGAACACAGTCAAGATGGCAAAACCAACGACACTAAACGTCTAAAAATACTGGCTTATTATTTCTTGATTAGAGCCTCAAATGATCATACCGTCAGTCTTAGACCAGTAGCCATTTTGAACAGACTGACAGCAATGCCAGTCGCAATCACAAATGCGATACTGATCAAAATCACCCAATTCCTATGCAATTTCGTAGATGGTTGGTTCATTTTGGACCATCGTTCAATGATCTCATGGATTTCCGAATGATGGCATGCTTTGCTATTGTTGACCAGATTTAAAATATCATCATAAGCCTTCACCTTATTGAATGCGTAATGCTCATGGTGCAAGAAGACGATCGATAATGCGATCAAAGCGTGGGAAATCTGAAAAATCGATTTGCTTATTTGGAGATTGGATTTATTGAGGAATCGTACCAATAGCCATGTCCTATACAAATATGGGCGGGGCTTAGGGATTATCTCGATTTCTTCAAAATCAGTTGACATCGCTATCGGTGTCCTTGTAAATTGGGGCCTGGAAGATGCCTCCACAAATGAGGAAGCCATGAATTATTGATTTCTTAGGGTTGTCGTGGATAAGAGCTGTGAATGAGTTCATTCAAATGGAGATTCATTGATTTAGCTTCCGAATTTCTTTGCATGGACAGAATGCGGGTACAGTAAGACAGCTTTCATGGCCATGGCTAATTTGGCAGGGACCGTCACAGTCAGAATTATGCAGTGATAAAATCAAAATTTTTCAAATTTTTTGAATGCTGACAGCAATTGCTTGATCATTACTGACTATTTATGCTACCACTATTTTAATGCTAATTTCAAAGCATCCGAATTCCCAAAGCCATTGCTGACAATTTTTTACTACCACTATTCATGCCAAATCCAAAACATCTGTCCAAGCAATTTTCAGATCTTCAACTGAATATCGCTCAATTTTATCTGACCCATCATAATCTGCTTCTGTATATCAATGGCCTTTTGTTTTCCAAATTTCTCGATTAATTCCAACTGAAACTGCAACTGTTTCTCCCGATTCTTTTGAATTTTCCTTTCGCATATTCCCCAGCATAGTTTCCAGAAAACGTCCACGAAAGCCAGGAAAATATTAATGAGGAGACAAGGCTAAAATAGGGCACCGTTATTCGCACATGGATCTACAGTATCCTCAACCCACGATTGCCATCATCCTCATAAATTCGCGTTGACCCTCGTTTTGAACCTGACCACCTAAAGCCACGATCAACGCTACGGCCAGGATGCAGAAAAATGGCTGAAAGTAAATTTCATGAGCCTCTCATTGGTCAAAAATCGCTGATCTTACAGAAATCTGTATACTGTAATGCGTAATTCCGAACAAGGCCACGCAAATGCATGTGGCCATCCAAAATATAACGCTGATCAGCATCAATCGATTTTTTTCCAACCATGCATCCAGATGATTCAATGACCATTCGATGGTCCAACTCTCAATAGGTTTGGGTCCATGCATCGATTGATTACATGGAGTATTGGACTTGATCACCAGCAAAATCTGATCATTTTTGATCAGCTCATGCTCACAGTGCAAAAAGATGATCAAAGATCCGATCAATGCGTAGCAAAGCTAAAAATCATGCATGTGATATGGGGGTGCCATAGATTCTTTGCAATCATACCAATAACCATGCCCTGTAAAAATAGGGCCTGGGTTTATGGATAGCATCGATTTCTTCTGGATCAATTCTGATCTTATTTGGAGAAGACATTGTTGGACGAAACGCACGTGGTCGTATTGGTTGTGCCAAAATCATTCGAAGATAAGGAAGCAAGAAGAAACCGATCATGAATTTTACATTGTAACTATGCGTCTGTTGGTTGCTAGACGAAAATTGGCAATCAATTGGAGAATTGAATTGTGAAAATTGCTCATGTTCTTCATCTGTCTTATGTGCGACCGAAAATTCCATCGTCTGATGTAATCTGCAAAAGACATAAAAATATCAAATATTTGAGGCTACAGTATGATCATAAAAACATGCCCAGAAGTTCTACGTTTGCTCAAGCTCAGAAAAAATGCTTCAAATTAATCATGGTAAATCGTTCACAAAGGTCACAGAAAGCAATGAAATTTGATGCTCTCTTTTGTACTGGACCCGTGACAGAAGGGTCAATTTTCAATTTGAGCCCTGTTTGCTACAATAGACCCTTTTCTGAAGGGTCAAATTTCCAGCATAAAAGTACTTGCATACGGGCAAAATCGTCAAATCAAACCTTGCAAAATCAGCAGTCACAAGTATTGTAACTGAAAAACCATGTCCCTCAAAATCGCTCTCACTCCATTGACAGCCAATCCATGCGCATTAGACGGGGATGAAATATGCCCAAATCCAGGCATCGCATTCGAAATGGCCAAAAGTATTTGTCAATCCTTATCGTTGGCCTGTTCATTCTCTTGGTACCCGGAATACGAAGATGGTAGTGTCCATGAGAACGGTACAGGATACGGATTGATCGGCGCAGTTCAAAGGGGCGAATTCGATACAGCATTACCAGCGTTCACTCCAACGTTCAAACGATTGAGAGCAGTGCAATTCACTGCACCATTTTTATACAGTCATAATATTCTGGTCACTCGAGCACCGGATATTCGATCGGATACATCTATGAATTGGAGCGTGATCACATCGTTTCAATGGCCGATCTGGACCTGTTTTATGATCGCATTGATGATGGTGGGGATATTGATCAATATCATATTGTATCGATTGAATTCGACCCGATCAAATGGTCACGTGATCTTGACCATGTACGACACCTGTGTTTCCTTGGTGACCAATGAATTCGGTAGATACTCTCAACGATTACATTCGTTGAGAATTTTGATCGCGGCATGGATCGTGGCTAGTCTAGTTTTGAACAGTGCGTATACCGGGATCATGTTCTCGAATCGTGTACTGAAACAAGCGAAATTCCCATACACCGATTTCGAGACGTTTATCGATTGTTTGGAAATCAATGAATGCACATTGATCACATCGTCGTTGAGTGGAAACAATCTACAATTCATGTTCCATCCGAGGCAAGATTTGAAAGATCGATTGGAACGTATTTTCCACGAGAATCACGTATTGAAAGTGACCAGATCAGAGAGGATGCGAATGATTTTAGAAGAGAAGCATAAATATTTCGTCACGATCACTAGTCGTTGGGAATTCAATTCGTTTTTCGCGAATGAAAATTGCAAATATTATATCGTCGATTTGAATATTCCCGATATGTTGACTATGCCGTTGGTCAAGAATTCCAGTCATTTCGAGTCGTTGAGTCGATTGGCCAATTCGTTCAGAGAATTCGGATTGCACAAACCCATTGAAAATCGATATGCGAAAAATGATGCATGCGATGACAAATGGAATGGTAAAGCATTTTCTAGGTATTGGTTCGAGGAAGGGTATATGCTGAAATCTATGCAATTGCCATTCTATTTCTTGGCATGCGGTTGGAGTATTGGATTACTGGTATTTATTATAGAACTCATTTCAGCTAGGCGTCAAAGGAGAATACAGGAACCTGAGAGTATATCCGAAATATCTTACATTCAGCTGGACTTTTCGTGATAGCATACTATCAATATGATACTGTTTTAGCCTCTTCATAACCTATATGTATCAGAATGATTTCTGATGCAGACTTTATCTGCCGCCTCTACTGGATTACTGTAACCGCTTCTTATCAGTGATATCTCTGCTAATAATCATCATACGTCATATCAGATATACCAAAATATCATTTCCAGAATTCATGCTGATCATACGATCAGGATAATCAAAATTAAAAAGCTAAAAAAAAGGCAAAAAATGTTTGGCCTGACCCAGGCTCGAACTAGATATGTTATAGAATCCAATGGTCTTGCGTCGAACATAGTATCCACTACAGTATGTTTGGCTCCGATGTGGGGCCTAAAAAAAGCACTCAGTTTTATGCCGAAGCTTTTTTATGTGTGTAAAAATTTCATTTCCGCTTCACATTGGCAATCTCGGGTCATGCTTTTCTGAAAATCAAAGTTTTATGCATCATTATTAGCTGCATGGATTCATATGCAAGCAAATATGCGGAAACCGCAACTGTGACAATATATCACATTATATCGCATATTTTCGTACAGCATTGATCTTGGACTTCTTTCGGAATCGAATGCAATGCACTTGGGCGTCGATCGTCATCCACTACCTTAGTAGCTGGTAATTTATCATTCAAAAATTGACCAGTCATTGGAGGAGATGCCAATGCACCTGGAATATTCGTTCGACCAGTTTCCTCAACGTCCACAATTGTGATCGGCCTTCCGATCAATTCTTCAAAGGTTTTCTGCAGATGCTTTCTCAAGAAATACGTGGTCATTTCTCCTTTCCCTTTCACATTTATTACGCCTCGAATATCGATTAGATATTTACTCTTATCCAAACACGCATGCGTTGTTGGGCTGATTTGAATTTTCCCAGGCACTCCGTGACTCTCCATTCGACTGGCCGTATTTACAGTATCCCCGAATAGACAATACCTGGGCATACGTTTTCCAACTACGCCCGACATGACTGGACCGCTGTGAATACCGATTCGAATTTGTATCGGTTTCTGATCATTGGACGAATTGACCATGCTGGCCACTAAATTCATTCCCAATGCCATATTGGAAACACGTTCAGCATGATCAGGTATCGGATCTGGCACACCACCGCAGACCATGTACGCGTCACCAATGGTCTCCACCTGCGAGAAAATGCGAATTTTTGTATTGAGAAACTTTTCAAATCGATTTGAATAAAATCGCAGCAGGCATTTGCATAATCGCAAAGGATCATTGATGTCATTACCTTATAAACATCATTCAGTCTGGATAATTCATCAAAAAGCGTGAACAGATCATTCAGCATATTGACCACTTGATTTGGTTCGCTATTCGATGACATGACAGTGAAATTGACAATGTCACTGAATAAAATTGTGACCTCTTCGAATGAGCCTGCAATGATTGCATTACAATTGACAAGCGGACCTTGCCATGGCTGAACAGCCTTGGCTCTGGCAGACGACCTTCCAGCTCTAAGCAGAGCCCAGCGGTTACAGTACCCTGTGATTTCATGATTGCTTTCAGCCAGCCAGCACCAGCCTTGGTTGACAGTCGAGGGCGGTTACAGTACCCCAATTGCTTGCAGCAATTAGCAAGCGGACCTTGAGGTCCGCTTCCTGTCTATGGAGCCATGGCACCACCGGTTACAGTACCCTCGACTTACACGCCGGTACTACTTTCCCTTCTTTCAACGCATCGGCTACTGATTTTGGCAAAATCTCATCCAATAATGCCTCGGTTTTCGCTTTCTCCTTCTCCAATGCACGTGACACTACTTGTAATTCGGTGGTGGTTTCTTCTAGCTTTTTACTAGAACGAACAAAGTTGCTTTGCCGTTTGAACCTCGTCCGTTATGACGTTTTTACCTCAAATCCAATTCAGCACTTCTCAACTGATTGAGTAAAATCAATTCTCTCGTTGCATCATGCGATGGCATATCGCTCAAGAATAATTCTTGCTGTCTCAGCTGTTTGAGATTGGTCAATCGAACTGAGGCAACGTAGAGAATATGTTGGCGATCGGATAGTGGGAACATTTGGCCTGGAAAATGCGTTTTTGATCTACTGAAAGTTTCCATTGATTTGCATAAGCAACTAAGGTTTGCATGCTTTCGATCATATCTTGCGTATGCTAATCAAGCAAATCAAGAATGACCTCTCAAATGCAAGCCAGCAGCCACTGAACACCCCAACGATCTTTGCAAAGTTGCCAAATCTTCCGGCATTGTCACTTCTACGATATACTGTAGATTGACGAAATTCAATATAGCCTCCCATTCGAAATGCATTTTCGGATACACCAATTTGAAACAATCGGTCACCCTTGCTCCGGTATGGACGTGTCGAAATAATCGACTCAAATACAAACCCATACCACGAATGATCATGTGCTGATCGAAAAGCACATGAAATGGGAGCAATGATGCGAAATCGTGGGCATTCAATAGCAATCCACCCAGGCCGTCCATATTTGCTGAATTGTTCGATTTCGGCATTTGCGAATTCAGCGATGCGGTGCCTGGTATCAAGAGGCTGGATCGCGGTATTGGGAATCCATCGTCGTCCAATTCATCGATTCTGAACTGGACGTGCGAATGGGACGAGGTACCGAAATGTTCTTTCTTAACTTCCAACGTAGTGATTTTCGCATTTGTCTTGCAAATTTCCTTTGCACATGCTCGAATGACCCCTAAAAACATGCGTGCCTGATCACTTGTGTGAATTTTTCAAATGCACGCATGCCATGCATTGAGGCAGGTGTTTGAACATGTTTTCCCACTTCTGGCTAGACTCTGAGCCAAGGTTTTACAAATTGCATGACTGCCAAGCGTTTTTCGAGGCTTACTGACCAATGGCCACTGGATGCAATCCATCTCGTGTGGAATAATAATGAAGTAAATAACTTCCATCTTCCATCACTTCGCATCGAAATGACGGCGATCGTATGCCGCCGTAAATGAACGTATTCAAGAAATAATGCTGAGCATCGAGACCGTTCAAAAAACTGACCAGATCGCGACCCAAACTCGCAAGCATTTCGGAAAAACCACGTTCCACTGTGTAGTGGTAGAAAAATTCACCGAACGTCTCTAGGACTGTGTTCAAATCCAAGTCTGGAAATTTGAATTTCGTTGAGAGAGGGAATAATGATCAGAAGTGATCACTTAGAACTTCGCATACTGCACCGACCAATCGCATGGTCACTGCATCGTCGTATATTTCGAATATTCGAAAATCCTTGACATCGTCACAGCCGGCTAGGCTTCTGAAATCGGGGATTGCATGCGTGGATGCATTTTTGGATCATGGATGTTGTGAAAAGGAGTTAAAAATTAATTGATTCAAACAAAGATCAGTATCACTCGATTCCTGACATAATCCAAATCAGCTCAATAATCATGCTTACACAATCTTATCGAAGGCTTCGTTGCCGAATTTCCGAATGATCAATAAACGCAAGCAATCATGAATGATTCCATGCTGAAAATGGACGGATTTATGCATATTCTGATCAATGCATGGAGATGCACTGCAATTTTGCATGCCGGTTTTAGTGCGAAATAGGGGATGGGGATCAAGTTGCAAAGATATGTATATGAATTCCGATTTGGCATTAGGAAACTCGGTAACGAGTAATTCATTCAGTGAATCATCAGCTATGATTGTTATCATAAAAATGGCAGAGCCCTGCAATGGCCATCATTGCATGATGGTCAGAAGAATCGAACCAGAAATTTGAAGTAGAAATTCACCTTTGAATTATCATTATCAGCATTCAAGTGCATGGCTGAAATCATGCTCATTGCGCAATCATGCCCAATGGTCAGAATGGTCAGACTGCTGACCACAGGAGCTCACCATGATTTCTTGGATTATCAATGAAAATTGGTGACTTTAAATCGATTTTGCTAAAATGAGGGCAGTTTTCTTGTGACGTTAACGGCAGTCAGGAAGGCCAGGGCCTTTCTTGAACCTAACAGCAGCTTCTCACGGTGCACCTACAGAACTCTTGGCTAAAATCGAGATTCCATGAGCAATGGGACTAATTAGGATCTCGAAAACATGGCAAAGAAATGTCCATCATATACGTTTGCGTGTTCATTCGAA
>JAQIWJ010000865.1:0-15299 GCA_034695185.1 Discolaimus major
TGATCAAAATGATCAACTTCCGATAGGGAGGTGATAGCTTGATTTTGACTTGACCAATCGATTCTACGTACTTGATTGTCCAGGAAAATATACCCATATGTACTGTTTAGATCGATTCTGTCCAAAAATATGAGTGATCAATGCTTGTATGTAAGGATAGTCAGTTTTCAAAATTTCAAAATCCGTCATTTGCAAGATTAGTTCTCTCGGAGAGTGTTTTCTTGGATAATTTGACACGCTGATCATAGTGGTGTCATTAGTTTTTCTCTAGCATGCATATTTCGAAGGTTGATCAAATTATCGATTTTCGATACAAGTGTGATCAATCGATGTCGACGACGCCACTCGATAGAGCATGGCCGATTTTACAGGAAAATGCATTTACATCGTACTGAACGTGTTATTTTTGGTATTTTGAAGACCGTTTCAAAAATTCAGCATATCATCTGGTTCTAATGGTAATAGCCGAATTGCGATGCACGTTTTTCGGCTGGCACCAAGAAGAGAAACATCATCAGACTGAAGTCATTCATTTCTTCAGCAGGTGTCTGAAATTTTTGCTATGTTTTCGAACTTTAGTAGAATTGCCACGAAAATGGTGACGTTTGATGGATTATGTAATTGCGCAATTTGCACAGAAGTGGTTTCATTTGCATGCAATGGAAAAATCAGTGCTGATTTTCAGCGTCGTCTAAGCCTTGATATAATTCTGCTGAATGCAAAAGGATGGAGGATTTTCTGTTGGAAGATGCGCGTGCAAAAAGATGGGCATGGGAAAATTAGATTTCCACAAAGCTAATAATGTAAGCTAATTTCTGTACAATAAACGTGGCGGCTAACCTTTTCCACAGCCATCCCATTTTATGGGTAGAAGAAGAATTGGAATTTTTGCACAATTCCAACTTTCGAAGCAAATAGTCGAAGAAAGCTGAATAAACTTTCGAAGGCTTTTCCGGTTTTAGTCAATTTGCTGCTTTATATGCGCCGTGTTATGGATGAGATTGGGATGAGGAAAGGAAAGCGAGCGGAGGTATTGGTAGAATTCGACATAAAAACGAAATCATGACAATCAGTTATTCGGATAATTACTTTAAAATCTTAGCCCATTGGCGTGGAAGCGCGTGGAAAGCAGTGTGGAAAGAATTATTACTTTGGTTGATCTTTTATTACGCCGTCAAATTAATCTTAGAATGCGCCGTGCCCGATTATAATCAAAAGGAGGCGAAAAAAGTCGTGGCCTTATTCGCCGGGTATACGGATAAAGTGCCGTTGCAATTTTTACTCGGCTTCTACGTCGGGCAAGGTAAGGGTCGGGGACCCCCCATATGGGTCCCTGAGGGGATCCAAATCAATCCATATCTCCTTTCAGTATTGACCAGATGGTGGACCCAAATTCAAAACGTCCCGTGGCCGGACGATATAATGGCCTGGATTTGCGCATTGATCCCGGAAGACGATCGGGAGAGTCGATTACGTAGGCATACTGTAGCCAGATATTTAGTCCTGAGCGAGACGTTAGTTTTGAGAACGGTCAGTTCTCGTATACGAAAACGTTTTCCCACGCTGCAATTATTGGTCGATTCGAATTTAATGACTCAATTAGAATTGGATTTGTATAATCAATGCCCGTGTCCGAATACCGGTTGGCAATTACCGCTGCAATGGGCCATAAACGGCGTCATGGTGCCTTTGGGTCAACGAAATCACAGTCCCGTCAATATGGCCACCATGGGTCATATGATGAAT
The DNA here is from genome assembly GCA_034695185.1 of Discolaimus major. Classification (NCBI taxonomy): domain Eukaryota; kingdom Metazoa; phylum Nematoda; class Enoplea; order Dorylaimida; family Qudsianematidae; genus Discolaimus; species Discolaimus major. Next base: position 1,747 of record JAQIWJ010000865.1, read on the forward strand.
CATTTCAATGCGTTTCGAGCTAATTTGAGGCAATTATTCATGTGAGTCCTGCAATTGGCAATTGGCATTGCGCAATTCTTATCATTCAAAATTGCCCAATTTTCAACTGATTCGTCATTCTGCAAAATGACACGTAGTACTTTCGCATTGCCAGTGCCTCGCATTGCGCAATATTCGCAATTTTCCAGGTACGATTGGATTTGCATCCCTTTGGTTTATACGCAAACCGTCAGCGTGGTCGTGTACGGATATTTCGCCATGTGCTGTATCGGGCATCAATCGTTGGATAAAGATTCGGATATTTTCGTACCCGTTTTGACCATTCTACAATTCGTAGTAAGCTTATAGCGAGGCAATGCCAATCGCAAATTCGCAATCTCAAATGTGCATCAGTGCCGGAATCTTAGCTAAAGCTATGCTTCTTCCAATGATCACTCATTGATCACTAATAAATCGATATTTCCAAAATCGATAATGTCGATCACTATTGGGAATATGCATTATACAGCAAAATTAAACGGTACTGCTGAGATCAGCTGATTACCCAGGAAGACAAGTTCCGATTTTTTGCTAAAAATTCAATATTCGGAGGGGCCCATAGCGGTTACAGTAACCCTCGAAATTTCAGTATCGATTTCCCATCGATTTTCCACTGCACGGAAGTGATCTAAACATGATTTCCTATGTAATCGAGGGCGTTCTATCCAACGGTGACGATCATTTTGATCAGAAATCATTATGTACGAAATTGATCATTTTGATCAGTTTATCGATTTTAAGTGATTAGTGAAAAATTCAGGATCGCAATTAACAGTGCATGATAAATTGATGAATAATTCACGATTTTAAGGCGGATAATGCTAAAAATAAGGCATTCGTGATGCTTGCATGCAAGTAAGGGAGATTGCGCAATCTTAAAATTTGCGATTTTTGTTCCAGTTTTACGTCGGTTGGTTCAAAGTGGCTCAAGATTTGATGCGTCCATTCGGAGAGGACGACGACGACGTGGAGATGAATTATCTTTTGGATCGACACGCGGCCGTCGCCATGAATTTAGCCAATTACGTAACGACGAATAATCCGCCGCTCCAAGAGGATCCGTATTTTAAAGAGATGGAAAAATCGCAAGGTCGAAACGGATCGTTCAATTTGGGATATACGAAATTATCCTTGATCGAGAATCGTGATCGACCGCCCAAATTACACGCCAACGTTGAAATAAAACAGCCAAAAATCGAACTAGAAATGACTTATAAAACCAAACCGCGAATCGGATCCACTCCGAATCCGAATCCAGAACCAACGCAAGCGTCGACGTCCGAAAATCACGTTCATCCCATGGTGAATAATCAAAACCTAGCACCGAGACGAAGAAACGAGATTGCTCATGTTTTGAAAAGAAGTTTACAGAAATTAACCAGATCCCGTAGGGAACCCATATTCTTCTAAAATTCGGTGACGGATATTTCTTATATTTTGTACATTCGTGTTCAAAGCTGAATTTGGGAATGAATTTTAAGAATGCGTACGAATGCATTCGGATTCCCTAAATCATGATTATTACATTCATCGATCGATAAGATATGACCAGGGATCATAAATCCCATGCATCCAAACAAGCAGACTATATGATTAAAAATCGATCTTCTATTTCATGAATCACATGAAAGAATCACACGTCATCCAAGGCTAGTATACGGAAACTAGTTTTCGATAAAAAAAATCACATCGTGATCATTCTACGATCATGCATTTACAATTCATTCACCACGAACATTGGGCGTAGAATTTGCTTGGCCATAGCCGCGTGCAGCACTTCCGGACAACCGACCACTACGTATTGCTCTTCCGGGAGCATAGTTTTCAATTTCTGCTTCACTTCTTTGTTCGGATTGACGAATACCACGTACGTATGATCCGGATTCAATTGGATGGCCGTTTCCACCATTGGTAAATCCGAGACGGTGTCGCCGCAAATCAATACATTCCCGTTGGATAAATCCACGCCGACATTCTCCAACATGAATCGAATACCGTCAGCTTTCGTCCATCCTTTCCCGTGACCGTCGGTGTGTTGTTTCAATGCCAATTCCAATTCTAGATCCAATTGGATGACTTCGAATAGGCGATGTTTGGGATCGATGTCGTCCAATTCTCGAATCACGGCGTTCATGTACCGTTGCGACAGGGCGTTGTCCACTCGGCCGGTGACGTTTTGAATACCTACCGTGATTCGATCCACTTTGCGTTGAACACCCGAACCGATCAAAGTGAAATTCTTGAATTCGTCTTGTTCCACGATTCGGTGTATGCGTTCGGTCAATTCAGCCAAGGCAGCCGCACCTGTAATGAGAATTGGCTTATGTTTGGCTTCAATGAGAAGCAATGCTGCGCAAGGTACAAGGGAAATTTCCAAAAGCCAGGGCTAAGCAAGACCCATTGGACTTTGAGAAATTTGGCGAATCCCGAGAAAGGGATCAAATAGCTATTACGACGTACCTTCTATGGTCAATATCTTCTCGTCGGCCACACGTTTGCCGTCGATCAACCATTCTCGGCCCCACGATCCGCCGATCGTCAAATATCCATCTTCCCATGGTACAGTGGTTAAATCCAGAATACCGAAATCGCGTAATGGACCGGCCGTCAATACTGCGGCCAATTTGGTGTATCGATTGGCGAAGAGTGATAATATGACGGCACTGTAGGCAGGTTGTACGCTGGTACGATAACTGGTGGCGTACGTTTTCATGGTGCCGTCCCAATCGGTGATGAATACGTCGATTCCGTTGGACATTCGCAAATTGAGCATCCGCATAACCGAGTTCATTTCTTCCGTGAAGGCTGGCTTTCCATTGGGATGACTTTCGGCCAAATAATCGATCAATCCATCAATATCATTGTCCTCTTTGTAGAAGTTCAAGAAACGGCAGTCCTTGGCCAATAGATCCAATTCGTCTTTCACGTTCAAATCCACGCCGTTCACGTTGACCGTCGAATCGTTCTCAGCCTCGCGTAGCATTTCTTCCAACGTCTTCTTCGCATTCCCCAACGATAACGCTGACGTTTCTTTGAATGGTTGATGCCTGCAAAAACAAGGAATATTTTACATCATTTGCTTTGATATTTGAAAATCACGCTTACCTCAACATGCATTTGACGATCGATCGACGATGATCTCGAACAGCGATCATCATGTCTTGAAATTGTTGAACCGACGTCAGTTTCTTCTGATGAATCACCTCGTGATACCAGGCGTCGTCCAAATAATCGTCCAACCATTTTTGAATATCGTTCTCTTTGACGAATTCGTACAAACGACGTCCGCGTTCTTCGCAAAATGCTGGATCCGCCGTGGCCGCTTCTTGCAACGTATTAGCGAACGTTTCCGTATCCTTAACGTCCGTCACTCGGAAGTAACAATCCGATAATCCGGCCACTGCGAATTGATTCTCGGCGCCGGCGCCAGTCGACAGGACGATGGCCGCTTTCGGATTAACGATGATGGCTTCTTTCACCACGAGATTCATTCCATCGGCCAACGGAGTGATGACGATGACGTCGGCGGCGATGTAATACCGGGTCACTTCGCGATGTGGGTGATTCTCGCAATCGATAGTCATGGCACCTTCGAATTCCGCATTGATCTCATCGGCGATTTTCATAATACGTTTCTTGTATTCGATGTAACTGCTGACTTCGGCTCGACTGCTGGACGCGATTTGATAATACACGTCACGCCTGGTTTCTCCGTTGTTCTTCAATTGACGTAAGTAGCGTTGGAAAGCCAATAATCTGAATAATGAGATGGTATTAGTTTCCAATAGTCAACCTTGTTAAAATATCGCTCACCTCTCTTGAATTCCTTTGGTGTAATCCAAACGTTCAACGCTGACGAACAATCGGCTCCCCGGCGGTCGTTTTTCCAATAAATGACGTTTCAATCGCATGCCTTCTTCGATCAATTCCTCGTCTCGCGACCATTCCAATAATTGTTCAGTTTTGATGCTGATCCCGAATGCACCAACGTCCACCGTCCAATCGTTGTAGAAAACAGTGAATACTCGACGCCTGGCTTTGTATTCGCGTTCACTGATCACCTTGGCCGATGGGATATATTTCTGCACGTCTGCCAGGAAGTTGTCAACGTCCTGAAAAAGAATGCGATATTAGAATATTGACATGGTTTTTGGCTTTTGCTAGACCATGCGCACGCTCGAGCTTGCAATCATGAAATTATCCACTTATCCTTTCAGTTTGGAATCCCACACGACTGAACGCCAATAATCCACGTAATACGGCCAATGCTTGCTCTCGATAATCGTCGAAAAACGACGGCGGTAACAAATAGGGTATATGCAAGAAGAATCCGCATTGAACGTCGGGCGAAATTGAACGTAATATCCCTCCGACCAAGAACAGGTGATAATCGTGGATCCAGAGGAAATCTTGCGATCGACAACTTCGAGCCGTGTGCAGGGCGAAATAATGATTGACCTTGACGTATTTGAGCCAGTCGTATTCCAACGTTTTCCCGTTCTCGTCTTTCTTGTATTCGTCGATGATGAATTCCAATAGATTATGGAACGCCGGCCAGAATAATCCGTTGCTGATGCCGTTGTAGTACGGTTTGTGTTCTTGACGCATGATGATCAATGGATTGACGACGAAATTCTTCTCCGCGTAACTGTCCAACATACGTTGCATTCGTTGAACGTCCAATTCCGTTTGAGCCCACAACGTTTCGGCCACTTTACTATCCTCCTCTTGGCTGGCTTCGCTGAGCGTGGCTTTCATGATGCTCGGCGATCGTTGCAATTTCGTCGGGATATCCGACGCCTTGATTCGTTTGGCCAAATCGGCCAACGGTAATCGATTCATTCCCAGAACCTGAAACCAAAAAGCGGATTAATCAAAGCTGTCTTAGAAGATGAAAAGTACAGGTACTTACCGTGTCTTCGATAAATCCGACCCACAAATCTTCGGCTCGCATACACGGCAGGACACCGGTGACCAATCCACCGGCGGCTGTGGCGCATTCGTACGTGACCTTTGATTTGACCGGTTTCCGTCGTAATCTGACGGGCGGCGCATTGCTGACGACCACGCGACGAGGCGTAAAATGGAGCCACGATAAACATCTCGGGAATACGATGACCATAATCGATCCGTGTGCGTCCATCACTCGTTGTTCCATCACTTTTCCCAACGAATAAATCTCGTGGAACGTTTTCTCGTTCGTATTCAAATACATATCGCCGAAATGCGGAACGGCGGCGATGAATTTCTTGGCCAATTCAATATTCGTCCTCGTTTGGTAGACGACCAAATAGCACATGAATAATTCCACATAATCCGTCCCGTTCCTGGCGTCGCATTCGACGAAATACGGAGCCGACGTTTGGAGGAATTTCAAGGCCGTCGAATCGCCCAACGTTTGCATGACGATATTGAATAATCCGTAATTGTCCCGTTTCTGACTAAGGCTCCGTTCCAATAGCACCATTAAGCCTTCCAACGCGAATTGACTCTCTTTCCCGTTCTCCGTCCAAATGACGCCGAAATTCGAGGCCAAATGCTTGCACGATTCCACGGATAAAGTCTCCGCCGTTCCATCTATATCGTCGGATAAGATCTTCGGATCGATATCGTCGAATATTCGCTTGGCGAACGCGTTCAAACACATAAGGCCGTGATCCTTGTCGAATGGTCGACGATAACGGCGTTGTTCGATCGAAATGGCTTCTTCTCCGTCCAACATATTGTCCAATAATTGAGTGGATATCTGAAAACGATAGGCCACGATTAAAATTCCAGAACTGGGGACGACTAGTTCTTGAGTTAAGATGTTATTTTAGGAGCTTTTTTTTGTGGAAACATCAACACAACATTTTATGAGGTCGAAATCATCAGGAAATTTCTGCACCCCCTTTCTAACAACCGCCCCGCCCGTCGTGGAATCGTCCAATTTAGGAAAATAAAGCATTCTTGTTTACATTTTGTCATGAGGTGTGGATAAAGAAAATCAATTTTATTTTCCTCAACTTCGGGCAGACAAGTCTTGTCAATGAAAAGTAAAGAGCATCGACTCACCTCAAACAAGGCCCGGGTTGGTAAAACAGCCGCGGTAATTTCGAAACATTCCGCTGCGATGACTGTCTTTGCTTATTTTTTGCAAATGCAAAAGCCAAGAAGCGAAGTAAAACTTTGCAAAAATAAACAACTCACCGAAGTAGCTTCGATAATCTCCGTAATCTCCACTCGAGCGGTCACCGACAAATGCACGTCACCGTTTTCAGTCATTTCCTAAAAATATGACTTTCATATGAGAATGCAAATATGATAAAATCGATTCTTACCGATTATTGATCGATTGCGATCCGATACGGACGATTGGAATATGGAAGAACGAATACGGCCGAACTGGACGACGTTCAGCGGTTACAGTAATCCTCGACACGCAGCACGGGTACACCTGGAAAAAAGTTTACACTGATTTATCCATATTCAGATCAAATTTATCGTATCAAAATAATCGGTCTCGATACCGTACACATATACACAATGACAACTTTTCAAGCTTCTATTCTATACTAGCATAATTATATAAGCTCCCATCATATAAATTTACAGGTTAGCAATAACCAAATTCAACAAAATTCTACCCATTAGTCGTCCCTCGAGTCCCCTTTACTGATGATAATTATTGAATTTTCGATATCTTTCTGCACATTTCTTCGGCCATCTTCTTGGCGTCGTTCAATAAATGCTCCGCGTTCTTCATCAATTGAGCCAAGCGATCTTTACGAATACGAAAACTTGATAAGGCTTCTTTCTGTTGAATATATTCCGGATCCATCAACGCCGCAGACGTCGGCTGATCAGGAGCTGAGGGCGGTTGATCCGGAATCGCAGCAGTTGAACTGTTCATTTGCGATCCACGTTCATTGTCTTTCTGTTCATTCTTGACCGTAAGTTCCTCCGTTATCTTCCCTTCGATTTCGGTTACCACATCGGCCATTATTTTGCATACAGCGAATATGATAGCAGGATCGGCGCATTCCAGGCGTCGACCTTCGGAATCCGTCTCTTTTCTTTGGCTGTCCATTGCGGATATGAACGTTGAATTCGCATTTTCCACCGGCCTTTCAAAGTCCTTAGCCGATACGGGTGCAGGCAATAAACACGGTCGTTTTGGAGGTTCATCCGCGCCAATTGAACTGGCTCGTCGTTTCCGACCAATCGATCCAGCCGGCGAAGGCAATAGCGGCAGTGGTGACGACGACGACGATGGCCATGGATACAAATTGCAGATGGTACACGATTTGTTGTTCGGAACACCATTCGGTTTCGATTGACCGGTCGAATGCATGGTGTCGAAACATCCCCACGATACTGGAACGTCTTCCGTATAATAAAATTCGACCCAAATTGACCCGTTGATATAATGCTCCAAATCGCCGGTGTAGGGATTGACGTGGACGTACAGAAACGGATTGTTGGTCTGAAAGAAATATCATGATCAAATTGTCATTAAATTCAAATTAGCATCTTACCGAATCCAATGGCATCAACAAGCGGCTGCAATATTTATCCGTTGATGACCCGGGTAAACAGCACACGACGGTGACGTAATGAGTCGAATTGTTGCAATAGAAGTCGGCGAAATACAGATTGAATTCCGGTTTGAATAAATATTCGGCTGGAATTGAGATTCGAACGTTCCCGAATGGCGAATGCGTTGGCATTTTACCGCCAGGCTGACGAGCGTTGAAGAATAGACCGTCAATTTCACCTGCAAAAAAGAATGCATTTAAAAATATGCCAACATCATCAATGGAAGCATTACCGTTTATAGGCGAAGCCGGATGACCGTTGTCATCCTTGCGGTACTTGATCATAATGCCATGATCTCGTATGCGTACTGGAAAAAACTGGCAATTAGATTAGCAGCAGCTAATCAGGATGCAAGACACGTACCTTGATTGAAATACGAGGTCGGCTTATTCCTGTAGAATACTTGGAATTGTTGGAATCCTCGCTGTGAACATTGGTCGTTGAGCGGCTTCAAATACGCCAACGCCAAATTGAACGTTTTGCCCAACTCGTGTGCGTCGAATACTGAAAGAACGATTTGTGATAGCCACTTCTGATGCAAGCTATTCCGAACCAAAAATATTACCTGCTTTAAAATCCGCTTTCCCACGAGCTACCACCAGTTTATCATGCGCAACCGCTTCCACAGTGGCCGCGTAATAATTGCCCGGAATCAACGAAATTGTCATCCGGCTTTTCCAATTTGCAAATTCGAGCGATCGCACCGTATCACCGCCTTCCACGTGAACGAAATATGTGAATACTCGGGGAGCTCCTGAAATAACGTATGATTACAAAACGAAGATGTGATTTATTTGATCGCTTACGGCACGTGAACGTGGGCGTGTCCCAAATGATTGTAGCCTCGGTACTCTTCACTTCGCAGCGTACATTCAACGGAATTGGATAATTAGTTCCTGAAAAACGCATTCATTAATTCACTGATGAGGAAAATATCAAAATTCACTTACGCCTGAGTTCGAAATTCGACGCCAACGGATTCGCTGCCAAATTCGGCGGCATCAAAGCATCCGCAGTGTTCATTAATCGCGGTAATGGCGATGGCGATGTAGAATTGAATAATGAACGCCGAGGTATTGGAGGATAGACGCCGAACGAACCGGGACCAGGATCATGATAATAAGGAGCGGTCATGGAATACGGAGGCGGTGCATGGAGATTTCGGTGATGCAATCTCGGTCTTGGTCTAATCATTGGTTGATAATGAGGCTCCCATGCTGGCCAATAATTCGGATCCTCTTCACTGAACGAAGCCCGACCAATTGGATACATGATTCCCGGAAAAATGGTCGAATCTGAAAAGAAGATTGTACTTTTTACCATAGTTGCAAAATTTCAATACGCATGCAGGGCCTTTATAAAAGACAAAAGCTTTTTCAGCGTCTGAGCGGGCTCAATAATTAGAGAGAAGCACCCAATTATTTCTCACCATCATTAGCTTTCGAATTAATGATGAAAAAATGAGACAATGCCCCCAAAAGGAGGAAAATTAATGATTTCTGATTTACCTCTCCGGAAACCGGTTTTTCAAGTCAAATAACCACGGAAATTGACGAAGGGAGACGAAATGATGGTGGAAAAAATAATTGCCTAGCCCATCGGTGAAAATCACTTCAATATCGGTATCAGATAAATCGATCCAAAAAACCGAGAAAGAAATTTTGCCACCCACTAGCAGACATGGCACCGCTTATATCAAAACGCACGAGGTCTGGCAGCCAGCCAAACCAGCTGTTGCGTTTGCAGCGCGTGGTGGGGAAAAATAAAGGCCGTAATTGGTTTGGTAGTCCGAAGAGAATACTTCCACGCCCAAAACAGGCCTCCCAAAACGAATTGTTCGTTTTGCCCAAAATAGATGATTTGGATTATCCATCAGGATTATCCATGATTACCCCTCTTAGGCTTAAGCTTAGGCACGCGGATTACTTTGTTTCCAGAATGACTGCTCCGGCTTAGGATGACCGCGTCTGGCTTAGGTGGTATTTGGGAATTTTGCCATTCGCTTTTGTTTTGGGCCTGGTTGTGAATTTTTTGGGAGCACTTTTAATTCGCAGCCAAACTAAAATATATTGAAAATTAATTAATTTTATAAATTGATTATCAAATTGATCCAATTTATTATCGAAATTTCTGTAAATTGTGGATTTTAATCTCGGTGGAATTAGTGTGGATTTTATGTACATTATCGGATATTATCGGTACAAAGACAGTTTTGGGATGTGGATTTCTGGATGAAATTATATCACCGAATTTTCTGGAAATAAAGGTAGGTGCAAATTGATAATTATTTTTGTTGGACTGTAGAGTAGATAATTATTACCTAATGAGGCGCTTGGACTTTTTATTAGCGCAAATTTGCTTGGTTTCTTTCCCGAGTGAGATTAGGATTTAGGCTTTTTTGGCAGTTTTATATACTGCTGACTATTCTCGTCAACGATTGGCGAGTAATTTTTCTTTCCTCAGGTGACCATTTATTTTGATTAATGGTCAGGGGGAAGGGAGTGTGTTTTTCTTCTTTCACCGGTAGTTCATATGTTTTGAGTGCCAATTTTGATGAGATGAGGATAGGAGTACGGTAATATATTTTTGATGTCCGGCCGCTTTGCTTTGACGTGGTCGAATGAGAGGTTGGATTTAACCTTGGGAAGCGTGTTTCGTTCCCAATTTTGAAAGAGTAATAACCTGTCGAGACGATTGGCGTCCAACAGCGATCGTGTCACGTTAAACGCGTTCCACTGACTTCACCCAACCCAACCAACGATGGCTGGCCAATGGTAGTGCATTGGCCGAAGTTTTGGTAAATTGAATCGAGACGAGTTTACGTGTGTGTATACTCTACTTTTCCTCAACTTGGACGGGCGGGGTCTCTATCTTTATTCTACGACCGCATCGTACGTAAGAGGCGGGATCGTTTTTGAGTACTACTGGTGGTGGCCAAGGTGGTTTTCGATATTACGAATTTGGATTTTACTGGCTAGATAATTCCTGATTATGCGAGATTCAGGTGGTTTTTCGTGTGATCTTTATTGGACCCACTTTTTGGATTAGGCATTGCTCCTTTGGTGAGATTGACCATGCCAGTTTTGGTAGTGGAGGTTTAGGTTTAGGTGCCTTTTCTTCAAACCAGTTCCAAATGGTCGACCTTATCTGCGACTATTTTCGGCGGCTTTTGACTAGTGCTGAGAATGGAAGTTATTTTAATTCGACTACTAAAACACGCGTTATGTGTACCTGAGTTGAGCCGCGTTGTAAATGTGACGAGAGCCCGACCAATGCTGTCACATTGGCGAACGGCGGCTGTCACCTTTTGGCATGTTGTTACGACGTTGGATTTTACTATTCTCAAACATATTGGATGGAAAAGTAGTTCATCATATCGTCGGTTGGTGTAGGAGGCGTTCTTTCCGTCCGATTCTGGACGCAAGAATACGTTTGATGTTTTCCAAGTCGTATTATTGCCGTGGCTGGCATAGTTATGATTTTTCTTAAATAGGTGTAGTAGGACTAGGTTTTTTTCTTATCTTGGCCGACCAATCCCGTTTTTCGGGTTCTTTCTGCAAGGCGAAGTCGGTAGCCAGAAAGCGGAACAGTAATTTTCTGTTCAGCCTTATAGGCTGGTGTATAAGTTCTGACAAATTCCTTCCCGACGCGTTTTGAAATCCAAAATATGACGGTGATTGCCTTCATAAATTAATCACTTTGCTATGGTGGATTGTCGACCGACATTTTCGTACATCCTTTTGGACGTACGTTCTCTTCTCGCCTAGGCGTCATCTTTGGGCGGTGACATTTGTGAGAAATGTTGGGCTAGTTTATATTGTGTAAGATGAGCGTTAAGATTTGTTCTACCTGACGATGTTAAAAACGGCTTATTTTTCGCCGTTCTGTCGTCGATAGATAAGGATCTTGTCGAAACGGATGCATCCGTTTTGATGCAATGCTGTCTACTTCGTTTAGCATTAGGTTGATTTTATGGAAGAGAGAGAGAATGCATAGTGCATTTATTCTGGTAGCGTTAGTTGGTTTATTCGATGATGGACCCAGTGATGATGAGATTATGAGATTTGTGCTAATGAAAATTAAGCTGAGGTTTTGATAATCCCTGGATTAGGAGATAGGCGTGATTTTCGGTTTGTGGAGGAAGGCGTCTTTTGATGCCTCACTACTATGCTAATTGATTGGTGGTCGAGGATGTCACTTTGATTAGCTTGTACATTTTTGACGCATCCCAAGGTGGTGGAGGACGTATTTTACGGCTCATATAAGCGGGACATAGGTTTTTATGATGGCAATCTGCGAATGATCGAGCAGCTGCTGCTGTCGTTGGGCGTTGTTTTGTGTCGAATAAAAAAATGGCGATTTAGACGCCGTTTTGGTGTCGCAGTAGCTCGTCTGGGACATGGTAAACACGGTTTACCAATCCGGGTATTCTATTTCCGCCTGTGGTGAATCGAAAAGGGCACCATACGTTTTCGAGTGTATTAGTAATTCGTATTTTATAATCCTCCCTGCCTGTGCGTGGTTTGTGTATTTCCCATAATGGAATCGCGTCGAGGCGATTTTCTTTCTTCGTGTTTCGTGATTGTTAGTGTACAGGCGTATTATTGAGAAGCGAAAGAAGAGGCTTTTCGAAGCCTTGTTCGTCCATGTTGGCATGGTGTTCGTTTAGGGGATAGTTGTTCACGCGTTGAATTTACGAGTAGGGTTTTGGTTTTGCCTTTTATTTACACATGGCAAAGAAAAGACGCCGCTTGGTTGGCAGTCTATTTGCTTTTCGTTCGTTTTGAGGACAGGCTCTAAAATGAGTCTAGATTAGTGGTTTGCGTGAATAATACGATTTAGTAGAAGCCGTCTCTTTCTTTTCGTTATTCTTTTCTGCCGTGAGTCTGCTACTGCGGTGGCGAAAAATATGCTGGAAAAAGACTAGGGCGAATGGAGCGTGATATGAACAACATTGAAAGGCGAAAAAACTAGGGGACCGGAGTGAGATGGAAAGCGAGAGTCGAGTCGAGTCTAGTCGAGCTTGTGAAAACTCTGCCGCCCCCTTTTGCGTTTTCGCTTTTCGACAATCGCTAACGTACTAGCTTTTTGACTGCCTACTAATAATCCCGCCAACCGGTTGGTAATACAACTTTGTGGCCTGGCTGTCAGAGAAAACGGGTACACACTTTGTTCGGCCCCATCCCACCCAAATGCACTGCGAAAAGGAGGTTGTGTGTTGTGTGAGCCGGTTTTATGGTCATCGTCGTGTAAGCGAACGATTTCGTACGCAATTGACGACGGTGAAGAGCGTAGCCGAGGAAAATGCACAGCTCGCCGACTGAAAGCAGTTGTTGGGCTGGCAGCAATTGAAAATGATCTCGTATAGAGTAGCGTAGACTCGTAGGTACCCGTCGAGTTTCGAACGACCGAAATTCGAACTGAACGGATGATGGACCCGTTACTTTTAGTCTACAATGTTTTGCTATTTTGCTGTTTCCACTGACTGACTCTTCGCAAAGTTTTCTTTTCACCGCACATCGTGTTACGGGGATGTTTTGGTTGTGTTAAAACGAATGACCTGTTCTCTTGAGCGAATTAGCATATTTCTGAGGTTAGGAAGTTGATTGGGAGGAATAGACGATCTAAAAGAGAGGTGTGGGTGGGATTTTTCTTGATGAAAGCTGTCTATGTTTGGATTGCAAACACACTTACCACATCAATTGGAAGATTTGTCCGCGGTCGTGTTTTATAAACGACCTGATGCTCGAGGCGGAAATTCACTTTTCGCAACATGAGGAAATGTCATGGTTGGCATAGAATGATGCTATGGATGGGTGGGGGTTCTTTCTGGTGACAAATTGCTGGCGAAGAATTATATACAGGGTGAGTCAAAAGTAACTTGCCCTGTTCAATACCAATTTTCTCATCATCTATCGATGATAGAGAACTGAAAT
>JAQIWJ010000866.1:0-15249 GCA_034695185.1 Discolaimus major
TAATTATCGCATTTTTCAGGCGACAAAATCATGTCGATCAATGGAACGAATTTGGAATCGCAAACTCGACATCACGTGGTGGAACATGTGAAAAATGCCGTTGGCGAAGTGGAGATCGGCGTATTACGTCTCAAGAGCCTCTACAGTAGCAACGAAAGCCTCGGTACGGGAAGTGGAAGTGGTGAACACGGCCGTATTCGTCACGACAGCCCTGATCGACGATTGCATCAAACTTCGGGTTTCGACAACCACAAATCCGACGCGTACGCCCCGAAAGCTATCCAGATTGATGGCGATCCGAAGAAAACGTCGAGGCAATCGTCCAAGAACAACGACGTGGATTTCACAATGTTCGGCGTCACGTCGGAGATCGATTACCATGAATTCTTGGAGAAAGACTATCGTGCTGGCGGCGTTCGATTTGGACCAAACAACAGGCAGGATATGTACTACGGTGGTTTGGGCGGCGATAGTGAAGAGGAAGAAGAGACCAATGATGGCGAAGTGTCCGATCGTAGCGATGGTGCCGAATCGGCCGACAGAACAACCAAACGCGGAAAGCCGCCTCATCGTACAAACGGTATTGCGAGAAACGCCACTTCGGACGATGAAGCGGATATCGGAACCACGGATCACAGGACGTTCGGCAATGGTGCGTATTTGAACATCGACAAGAAAGCTTCGTCCAAGAGTCACGGGGATTTGGCATCCGAACAATCGACATTCGATTCATTCGACACCATCCGACCGCAACTCGTCGGCAGCCGAGGCGATTTGGATTGGACGAATGATCTAGTCAACTCCAGAGGATCATCGTTGGATAGTATGGACGACCAGGCGTCTGAAGATGTAAGCGATGTTTAAAAAGCGTTTGACAGCATTCATAACGCGGCTGTTTTATTTCAGATGCAATTGTTGGAAATCGAATTGGCCAAAAATGATCACGGAAGTTTGGGCATCCAAGTGGCCGGCGGGAAAGGAGCCAAGAAAGTTTACGTGAAAGCATTGGTGGCCGAACCGGCGTTATCCTGTCCGGATATCTTACCAGGAGATCAATTAGCATCGGTGAGTGTTTTCTTCAGTCACATATGAGACTGGAAATATATTCAATGCTTCTGTTTCAGGTGAATGGCGTCAGCACGTTGGGCATGTCTCACGGCGACGTCGTTGCGATGTTGAAAAACGCCATGTCTCCAGTTACGCTGGGCTTACTTCGCTCGAAATCCTCGTCGTTCGCCAGTGGTCAACGTTTTGGCATGGATGGCAAAGAAAACGCTTCAATTGAGGTACGTAGGTGTCTGTTGATTATTCTAAGAGCTTTGCAAAGAAACGCAGACCGTGCTCAGGTCTGCGTAAATAGCTGCACTCAGTTCAGCAAAATCAAATTCGTACAGTAGACCGCCTCTTTTAGGCTGCCAAATCCATCGAAACGTTGGAAGTGAGTTTGGAGAAACCGTCGTCTGGTTCGCTCGGTTTAAGTTTGGCCAAACCACGAGCTGGTGCTGGGATTTATATTCGATTCATCAATCCGGACAGCGTAGCGGCATTGGACGGCCGATTGAAAGAAGGAGACCGATTATGGAAGGTAGGAAGAAATTTAAATTTTTAAAAATAATCGACTGAAAAGTCAATTGTATTTTCAGATCAACGGCGAATTAGTGGCCCAATCGACGCCCGAACACGTTGTTGAGAAATTGAAAGAAGCTGAAGGATACGTTCATTTGGTGATCAGACGTGAAGTAACATTTAAGCATGAAAATTTCTGAAATCATCTATTGTATCGATTTTCATATTTTTGTGGCCTTTCACTGTGCATTCTTCAGGACATGTATTTTTGTATGCATAGCTTATACTAGCATAGATGATCATTATTGTATTGATTAATAACATACGTTCAATAATACGGAGACAGGAAATATCGATTGATTACACTAATATTATGCATAGTTATTGTACGTATACAAAAAAAGCTCAAACGGCTCTAACAAGCTCAAAGAAGCTCGGATTCCGTATTGAAGCATCGGAAGAAAACATATTCATCTACATTAATCGATTGCAAAACAAATCCTAAAGCGATGATATATATGGTATCGTGATCCGAAAAAAATAGCATTACAATTATGTACGCTGCAGATCGTCCTTCCAAAAAATCGACTTATTCAAGCTCAAATTAAGAAAAAAACACGCTGTACATCACAGTATTGGGGGAAAACGTCACCACTTGCATGAAAAATGGGCAGGAATTTCCGGGTCCACTACGAGTTCAATCGGCCACACATCCGACTGGTATCGGTCGATTCGCATTCGACGATCGAATTCTGGCCGCTCCAACAAGGCTACTTCCGCTGGAACTGCTTTTCATCGATTGGACGCTGGCCGGCGTAATATTCCCACCACGGATCGGACCGGTAGCCACGCTTTGAGGCGCCGAATGAGCCGGCGTCGAGACGACCGACCAAGTTTGTAGACGAGCGTGTAATTCGGCGAATCGCGGACGTCTGGAAGGCGTTTCGTGCCAACATTCCACCATGAGGCCGTACATTCTCGGCGGGCAATTGTCCGGACACGGAGGCAAGCACCGTTGGCGAATCATATCCATACATTCGGCGTTCGAATACCCGTAATACGGTTGTCTTCCGTAACAGTACAATTCCCACAACGCCACGCCGTACGACCAGACGTCCGACGCTTCCGAATATCGGCCGTAAATTATCGCTTCCGGAGGCATCCAACGAACTGGCAGCAACGAATTCAGGCCACTTTTCGATTGATGATGATAATAATCCACCGCGTATTTCTCGCGAAATTGACCGAAATCCGAGATCTTCACAGTCAGACGATCGGCCACCAGACAATTACGCGTGGCCAAATCTCGATGAATATAATGCTGAGACGATAAATATTCCATTCCGCAGGCAATCTGAAATAAAAGGTCCTTGTTTACATTCGGATCAGAACGAATTCTTGCTCAGATGAAATGCCGATCAAATCGTACCATACCTGTGCAGCGATATGTAGAAAATCGTTATGATCAATAAGAATACGTTGATTATCGACGACCTCCTGTTGGGAAGGCGATCGCAGTTGCAGGAATTCGTTCAAATCTCCATGCATCCTGCAAAATAAGGCCTTATTAGTATTGATATAAAATCCATATCATGAAGGGGTGATATGGGAAAATAAAGGGTCACAAAACGGGGTCAAAAGACGAAACATACATGAATTCGAAGATCATGCAAGGCGTTGAAGGATGCGGATTGCTGGTGATGGACGGGGACGCCAACGTGATCGATTGTGCTGAACACGACGATGTGCGCATGCACGAGACACCGATCAATTCAACAATATTCTGGTGCTTCAATTTGGATTTCAACGTCACCTCGTGCTCGAATTCTTGACGTTGACGCATGCTCGCATCTTCTCGTAACGTCTTGACCGCGATTTGCGTCGTGGACGCATCATGGACGCCGTCTTCGCTGCTACTGGTCGTCGTTGTGGTTGTGTATCCGATCAATTCTCCTCGCCACATTTTGCCGAATTGACCTTCGCCGAGTACTTCCACATAACGGATATTGGACGCCGCGATTTCCGGCGGTCCATCGGCCAACGAAGACGACGGAGCTGGCGCTGGTGACACGCCGGCCGTCGATGGAGATAGCAACGAATATAATTCCATCTGAAAATAAAAGACAGTATTAAAATCTGATCATCCTGATCAGATATTCCGCTTACTTGATGCCCATTAGCCACCGGCTTTCTGATTCCATTGGCCACCATACCACCGCCGTAATGATGATGTCGATTATGATGATGATGTTGGTGATGTACGTGATGGCCGTTCATCAAGGCTTGAGCAGCGCCCAACGAAGTGGTCGACGGACCGCAGACGGTCGATTGAAGTCCGCCGTTGACTTTCTTCCCTTTCCCGTTCCGCTTTCGTTTCGATCGGACGCAATAGCACACGACGCCGATTAATAATGCGATCAGCAGGAATCCCAATATTCCGGCCGCGTAGAGGATGTATCGAATATATTCGCTGGGTATGGTGACGATGCCGGTTTCTACGCCACCGCTATTGGAACGCCCGGATCCATCGCCCACGCACAGTTTGACATCGCAATATTCTTCTACGCCGTCCGAGGTGAAACACCATGGTTGAAGTTTGTGTCCGCCTGGATTTCGGCAGGAATTTTGACCTGAAATGAGAAGATATAATTAGCACCATGCCCTATTATTAGCCATTCGTATGCTTGGCCTGGTCTTATCCAAGCTGATACTTGCAAATATATCAAGCTTGCTTACCTCTCAATTCAGGATAATTCGAAGGCGAATATGCTGGATGCTTTTTGGCAGCATCCGTCCACGATTGGCACTGGTGACCGGACGTTGTGGTTGACGCCGATCCACGATAATTCTTTCCATTCCCCTTGTAGCAATCGTCGCCTTTCAATACTCGAAGGCAATTCTCCGATTCGTTTGGTAAATCTCGACAATTCGGCAACATTTGATCTTTGCCTCGACCGATCAAATTTTGCGAACGCGCCGTCTCGTATTCGTGAGGGCAGATTTCTTCTTCCAACCTTTCGCAATCGTTCCTGAAAAAAAGAAGGGAATCAGATTCAAATTCATTCTTGGCTGCAACAGCTTTTGCTGATGCATAATGTATGATCAAAATATTCACCTGCATATTTGCCGAATTGAAGATTCCATAATGGACGGAGATGCACCACCGTTCTTGTGCACACCATTGGTATCGCAAACTTGGTAACTGTGATAACAAGCGGCACGTGTGGCGTATTCTTTGCATTCCTCCGACACTTGACTCGAATTGCTGATCACCACGAAGGCTGCTCGGAGTCTTCGATCTGAAATTAATCGCAATATTAGCCCAGCAGCCAATGAGCCTGATCATAGAACGCTTACCAATATCCCTGATATCTTCCACATTCTTGGAATGAATATAAATTCTATGGCCGGATAAATATTCGCGACACGCTTCGAACGTGTATTCTTGACACGTGAATGGTTTGAAGAACGTCGAATCATCGTCGCCGTCCTCGTTGTGATCGTCCACTCGACCGCCCGCGTCAGCTACGGCCACTCCGACACCGGTATTGGATCTGAATTTGCCAGCTGAAAAAGTAAGGCGGTCATCAATTATCCACTATAGAACAATCCATAATCTTACCTTTCACTTGAACCAAAGATGTTGTCTTGACCGTGCCACCTCGATTGCTGGCCTCGCATCGATAGAACGCCTGATCCAACGGTTCCAGCCGGGTGACTCGAAGTCGTGACCAAAAATCTCGATTCTTCACAGCCACACGATTCTTCTCTTTCAATAGAGGCGCATCGTTTTTGTACCATCTGCAAAAAAACGCTCCTGAATCTGCTGAATGCTAATTCGAAACGTTGCACTTACCGAAATTCAATAGGTAATACGCCGGAAACGGTGCATTTCAATCGCAGCTGTTCGCCTTCGTTCTTTGTCAAATTCGGTAACAATCCGGTCAAATGAATGTACGGTTCTGAAAGAAGAGGAATTCATCATTCAAAAATGCTAGCACCAAATAATCGAATAAGCACTTACGATTCACCGCATTATCCGCTCCGATTAAAGCCGAATTCGCAGCTGAATTCCTGGAATAAACGACGCGATTAGTCATATCCTCAATTGAATTGCAAATATTCGTGTATCAATTCGCCAATTCAGTCCGGAAGCCAATTGATCAACACAAAAAGGGGGAACTGCCTGACTCCGATCCGAATGCAATGCAGGCGCAGAATGATGAACGAGCACGCAACAACGGTTGGTGATGATGAAAAATCGCTTCAACCTAACATTGAAAATGGCCAGTATTCAATCATGTCGGAAATTCAATTCGCCAACGAGATGATTTACTGTTCCCTTCAATAGGAGCAGTGTTCGTAAATTCAATCAATGTCTCCTATACTCGACGATTATCAACTGCCGAGGCGGTCGTTGTAAATTTCCCCCGAATACAAAATAGCCTAGTCGACGAACGAAGTTGAGAATAGGATAAGTTGTCCGCCGTTTCTTTTACAGCATTGACGACATCGAACTCTGGGGGACGAGTCGAAACAGGAGTAAAGGTAAACCTGAGAGAAACTTCGCCAAGGTCGTCGACGACAACCTTCTTTCCAATCGAAACGTGTACTGAATTTCGAGCTACTGTTCAATACACAGCCGGAAACTAGTCCAGTATCGGACAAACAAAAAGTACACTCCTCAACGATGTGCATTCATTTGCACCGGTACCCTCGTCAAGAAACTTACAACTCGACAAACAACCATGAAATAGGAGATACGAAAAATTTACTCCCTAATTTCTCCCATGTAGCATTGCAAGCTATTTCTCATCTCATCACGAATACAAGCAAAACAAGGGCGAGAATTCGATTATGCGCCCCGGGAAGACAGACCGCGTCCGTCAAAAAGCGGTCCCCTATATTTAGAAGAGGATCTTATTTTTAATCCAGCCAAACGTCCATCTGCCAACCATTGGACCGATGCGTAATTAAGCGGGGACTGGACGGGACAACGTTTTTACATCTCGTCCCTAGTCTCATTCGGTTACGTCAAAACAAATGAAACCGAACGCATCCAGGAAATGAAATTACTACGTTATTGAATACTAACGAGTACTATAGCATCTGCTTCCTCCGACGGGGCATATGCTAAAACCGCCGACTAAACATATCCTACAGTATGACACGAGACAAGAACAACAACCAAGGAAGGGATGCAGAATGCCCTTGCGAAGAGACACCAAATGCTGTATGGATCGATCAATACTGATCGAATATCGCTGATCATTGATCCGAGACAATAATCCTATCCAGCAGACTCCTAGCCTCACAACACTACATGCACCGACCTATCCGCTGAAACAAGGCGTCTTCCGAGACGCGTCTAAATAAACATGCCACCGTGATTGGAGGCGTATAAATCATTTCCACGCGTTTGGCATTTCACTGGTCGTAACCGCGGTCATCAATTTTAAAATCCGCAACCCCCTTCCAGCTACACGTGCCAGCTGCTCAAACGTAATTGAACGATTCTTCCATTGGCCAGGATGATGACAAAAACAAATGAGATTACAATTGGAACTGAACAAGCCCATCGACCCCGGATACAGGGAAAAAAGGCTGAACAACAGCTTCCGCTCAGCTGCTGTAACAAATCTCTACCAAAAAACCCCAAGAATTCAAAACTGCACTTACGCAGTATCATTCGCATTCCCTGATGACGAATGCTTTCTAGCATGTTGAAAGCGGTTCGAATTTTGACGATGCCCATTATCCGGGAATGGGTAATCCTCTTCCTCGTAATCGTCATCATTCCCGGCCGGTTCAATATACAAATCATCACCCATTATCCAGAATGTTTCACACTTCTAGCTGGAAGCAATGTCCAATAACAGCTTTTCAACAGCCGGTTTTTTATCCCACCGAATACTAGCGTCAAATACACCTGCTCCAAAACGAGGTGGTCGCAGCAAAGCGATCGAACTGTGCCGAATTAGAATATCCAATAAAACAATTTGATCAGTATTTACCAACACACCAATGTCCTGAGTCCAAGGAAGCGGTTGAAAGCGAAAAAAAACACACGGCCGTCGTCGGATATATTATGATCGATATTAGCCGCTTGGGATTTCTAAACCAAGGCCAGGCCAAAAAGCATCGATCGTTGGGATGAAAAATGACGAATAAGAACCGAGTAGAAACGTAATCTGTTTTCCACCTTCCACGAAGCTGACATACGAGCTCCTCCAGGCGAAAGGCAGCTTCACGAAAAGCTTTATATTATTCGGTGGTTCGTCTTTAAAAGCCAAACCAATAACAATTTCCCCTCAACTCCTGACTGACACCGTCTGCGAATAGAGCCGAGCTCGGGATGAAAAATGCAGAACGTAACTCCTGAGCAGAGGTTTCTAAAGAAAGAAAACTCCTCAAATCGCGAGTCAAACCCGAGGAGTGGCAACAATTTTTGAAAGCTCAAAAATTGTTTAGCAGCACCATAGCTAACGCGACGTGCGAGTAGTTTACTAGCTAGTTGGACAAAGACGAACGAGAAGCAGCAGTTCAACTGTCTCGAATAAGCGAGAACTAACTGTTACCACTTCACTCTCCTCCGCCCTCCGAAAACTTAATCCGAAACCACTCCAGGCACGCCCCCTTCCTTCCCAACTCATCTCATCCCCCTACGAAAAGCATTCTCCTCGCTCATTTTACTCAAGCAAGGCAAAGGTACAGGGGAGAAGCTGAAAAATTCCAAGAAGATGCGCAGCCAAACGGCAAGATTCGGTCCGGGTTGTCTTCTTCACTCAAACGACAAACCTTTTAAACCTCGACGGGATACGCAGAAGTTCCCTACCACTACGAACAAGAAACGGACAGCTGCAAAAGGCTCATATTCGTCGTCCTGGACACAAAACTCATACTAAATGGCGTAATCGGAGAGGAAAAACTTCCCCGCAACATAGCCTTCCTGTTTGTTCGTTCATCGAAGCCTACATCCCATGGCAGACAAAAAAACATCCTTCTCACTATTATAAACTAGACTGAAACGAAATCCTACTCTCCCATCTTGGGTATCCAGCCAGATACTCGCTATTTGCTAGCTAGCGAATGACAAATTGACCCAGCTTTCTGGCCAATTAATAAATCCTACTGTAAACAGGCCAAACCCCCCCCCCGAAACGAGGAAATGCCGCAATTAAGCAGCGGCTAAATGATAAATGTTCATTGCATAATCTCGGCTGCTAGGTTAGCTAACGTAAAACAGCAAGTCTCTTGGCTCGGTCATTCGTCAGCGCTAGCAAAACAGTGGTGGCAAGCCAAGAGTTAACAAACGACACCAGCGTCGTTAAATGACATGGACGACAAAACGGCGGACAAGGAAAACGAATGAACGAGGTGATGCGCCATCAATCACCCCCAGCCGAACAGAACAGAAGCCCTTCCCCTCGCAAACATACTCCATCACATTGTCCACGACCACCGTCACCGGGTTTCCATCAATGCGATGGATGCAAAATGGATGGCATACACAAATGAAACAACGTACGACCAAGGCAAAAACGGTCATCCATGCCCCGCGTTTAGGAAATAATGATGACGCCTTCCTCCTATCTGAACGTCGTCCATTTCCGGCATCTCATGAATCATTGCTGCGGATACCCCCGACCCGACCTATTCACTCGGTGCTTTGCAATCCGAACGAAAGCTCCTGCTATAAGCCAATAGGAGCAAGAAGAAACCACCCAGAGTTCAATTAGACTTCTATATTTCTGATAAGGATATTTTAAAAAAGGGAGACGAGCCAAGACAAGGAGGATGGCATCGACAAATTCCACTCTTCTCCAATTCGCATCTACTACTGCGACACAGCCAAGGGTTTGTGGTCATCCAGGGACGTCACCGTGTCTGGACTGAAGAAGGCGACAGAGAAAACGCAAAGCTCAAAACGGCATCCCTTGGTAGCTTTCCCTGGATAGTCTCGATTTTATGTTTATGCCGGTCCATATTATTCGCCGAAGCTGCTAACCGAATTGGATGGATGATCGATAAGCAGTACCTCCTTCCCTTCCCTTCCCTTGCGCAGAGGAGTATCGAATGCAAAAGCCAACGGTTGCCGTTTAACCTGGCTTATTCTCGGCCAATATCCCGAGGGAATATGCCAGAAATGAGAAAAACACAACTATGAATTTATGAATAGCAATCTTCGGCTACTCCTCTCGCAATATCTCAATACGCAAAGAAAATCCTGATCACGAACGCCTAGCCTAGCTAGAATTCAGACGATCTTAATCAAAACTCGATCGCAGACGTCGAAAAAACTAGCACATAACGGTTATCTTCAATAAACGGTGCCACGATGTCAGGAAAACGCTAAAAAGCGTTGACTGCAAAAACTACCAAGCGAAATAGCTATCAATTTCTCATAATGACGACTGCAATCTATATTCGATCAGTGCAGGCGGATGGAATGTCTACTAAACATCAAACGCCTTTCTCATAGGGAAAAAGACGAATGAGAACTTATCCATTCTCCACCCCAAAGAAAATATTCAAAGACAAGCCCAGGGACCGGTTCAGCAATGCATCAAACTCATTCTCAATGCCCGCAAAATGAAATTTGAAACTAATGCAAAACTACGCGTCCTCCTTTTCCCCCGCATAACATAACGACTACCATTTCATATCCGAAGAATGGTATGCAGTGATCGTATTAGGAACATTCAATGGTCGACTGACTAAAGCCCGGGCATATGTCAAAATGCAGACGTCGCCAAAATGTCAATGCAATAGGCATATTCATGTCAGAAAATGTAATCGTCTTCCCATTTAGCCCCCCCCCTCCAATCCTCCCAAAGATCCTATTGCTTTGACGCTCAAAGTCTACAGACACACACACTAGGTACAGCAGAAATAGCATGTACAATTTTTCACTTCTTCCCCCACACATACAAATAGTACTGGACCTAGGGAATGCGAGTGCAGACAATCCAAAGCCTCTCGAAACGAGAAGTACCAGGATGGCATCGAAAATCGAGAACAGTAGCAAAACGCGTGTACCTGTACACGGGGAGGATGAGGCTATTTGGCCCGCCTATTGACGATGTTCAACTAATAGAACGTCTCTCTCGTCATTCGCGGACACGAACCTATTGTTGACAGCCGTTCATCAAAGCCAGCCACGGCCCGGGCAAAAACCCGAATACGAGGAGAGACTAGTCGATTCAGTAAATAATACGCGACAACACCGAACGATGCCTCTAGCCTCTCTCCAATCCAGAAATATTGGGCTTCCGCGCATGGGTAGGGAAGCAATTCCATACAAAGCATTGACGCGTGAATGACAAGACGATCAGACATGCCAAAATCCAAAATACTTTCCCAGTAATAATCGCTACGACGAGCGATTTCGCCTAATTGCCCGAGCATGGCCTTCTGCACAAAGCAGACAGCGAGAAAAGCTTTCTATTCTAGCAACATCCTATTCGAAAATGGACATTGGCCAGACTCCACCTT
This sequence comes from Discolaimus major, assembly GCA_034695185.1. Classification (NCBI taxonomy): domain Eukaryota; kingdom Metazoa; phylum Nematoda; class Enoplea; order Dorylaimida; family Qudsianematidae; genus Discolaimus; species Discolaimus major. The sequence continues at coordinate 11,062 of JAQIWJ010000866.1, forward strand.
TGCGGTCGAATGGACATTCGTAGTCCAGGTCAAGCTACTCAACAGAAACGCCATCGCCATTGTCGCCTATCCCCTCCCCCGAACACAGAAGCCATCAAAATAAACGTGTCCGCATGAAATACGGCCTTGTCCACGTCAACGCGAATATTCTCAACCGATGAATTAAAATGCCGAAGCGTAAATCCCGTACCAAAGTCCAGCATTCACCTTACTCCCCACCTCAATTAGCCATAAATGCATGGGAACAGTTGCCAAAAAACCTACGCTCAGAAAACCCTAGAATATCTCTCGCTCACAAGCCATGCCAACATGTGGCTAACGACGACCGCCTAACCAGTGCCAAAAATGGCAATCCTATCTCAAAAACCTACTCTCAGATGCCAAAAAACTAACACAATGCCACAGACTGCAATTTTTAAAACTTCGCACTGACCTTTCGTCTTTGAATCCGAACACGTAAACCGCATTGACCATCGATCACGGCCAAAATATGCATTGACACCGTCCAAATGGCTGGCACCCGTAAATTCTTGAAGGTCGTTGGCTCCTCTTGCCAATGGAAATCTGAAAATAAGCTTCATTAGCCATGCATCCATACATGGATTTCAGAGAATCTTACTTCGCATGTGATCAGTTGAATTTTCAATTCTCTGTCCACATCTATGGACCAACCGCCGGGACGACGGACCAATTTGGATTAGATCCAATGTTTTGGATAATATCGAATTCTGAATGCGTCCTGATCTTGGCAATTGGAACGCAGCGAAGGTGAAATTTGCCATCTTGATCGACCAGATGATACACCTGAAACAAGGTACATTTTATCATGATCATCAGAAATCACATCATAAGATACAGGATCAAGCCTGATCGCAATGTCAGTCAACCAGTCAAAATATACAGTTGAAATGTATTTGCAGTAAATATGATAGAGAATAAACAGTGCCAAAGTGATGATTAATATGCTAGAGAAGAATATCATAATCATGATATTTATCATGGAGTTCAATGTCAAATCGCCTTTTCCATTCTTACCATCTTCAAATAGCCATGGCGTGATTTTGAGCCGATGCGTACATTTCTCGTAAAACGCGCAAACTATCGCCGTATTTCTCCGCTTCTTCTTTGTTCCGATTTTGACACCATTCTTTCTTCACTCGACGCCAACGAGATAGATATTGATCGAGAATATCCGAAGCCGTCGTTTCATCGCCCGTAACTTCCGTAGCATCTTCTCGTTCGTCTTCCCGTTGGACAGTGCCTGAAACAAAAAGCCGCTGTATTTTTTACGAACCACAAATCTTGGAAATAGGAGAAAATCTAACACTCACTTTTACGGACAATCGATTTAGCCGCCATCAAAGCCTCTTGATCAGAATCCACAGTGGACCGATCGATCGAATAACCACTGACGATGCTATCCTTATTATGTTTCCCGCGCATCCAAATACGGCATAAAGCGTACAAACCGTGTTCCAAATTCGGATTTTGGATTTCGAACGCTTTTTGACGCAATTCAAATATGATCTTCTTTTGGATCGGGCGTCGACGTTTCTTCGACGACGACGCTGCTCCTTGTCCCGAAGACGCCGATGAGCCAGCGCCCGTTTTTGTTGGCGATTTTCCAATTTTATGAATAGCCGCTAAACCTATTGACCCGCGTCGAAGCGGCGACGAAATTCCGCCTGGCCGCGATTGCGAACGACGCGGCGATTGTTGTTCTTCGGAAATATCTTGATCAGAATCCTCGTCGTCCTCGCGTTTTCTACCATTGGCCGTAATTTGACGATTTCTAATAATTTCCAATAAATTTCCCAATCGATCACGCGCTGAATCGACGTCCGGAGATTCAGAGCGTTCGGCCATGATTTCGATGACGATTAAAATAGCAAAATATCGCGATCAATTTGGAGATAATTCGGGAATTCTTTGAGTTTTGAGAAGGAAATTAATTTTTGGAAAATAAATGCTAAAATGAGGAATTACCGTAATTTCGACCGCGCGCACGCCTGATGCGTAAGCACCAGCCACTTATAACAAATCGGAGCTAATTTCAATGTGGCTATTCTTTTTGATCGGCGATTATTTTGCAAAAAATAAAGCAAGATCAGGCATGTGAATACAGTTTCCTGAACAATCGATGATACTCTATCGATTGGCTTTGACGAAATCGATCAATGTCGCTGGTATCGAAAATCGATAATTCTGATCAGTTTTCGAAATATGCGTCCAAGAGCAGAAATAATGACACCACGATGATCAGCGTGTCAAACTATCCCAGAAAACATGCTTTCAGTGTACCGATCACGTAAATTAGTGATTTTGAAATTTTGAAAATTGCTATGCCTCAATACCAAAAATTCGCAAAAAAACCGCATAATAATATTGTAACAACTAAAGTGACATTTTTCCTAATGAAATAATTATTCTGGTTTTTTGGCGTTGTCAGAATTTTAATATAGCATGTATTAAAAGTTTATTAAAAATATCGATTTTCAGAATATCAATTTCATCCTTCAGCACATGATCTTTGATCAATGATTATTTTGCAGAAAATAAAGTAAGATCAGGCATGTGGATATACTATTTTCCTGAACAGTCGATCATTCTCTATCGAATGGCGTCGTCGAAATTGATCGATCACGCGTGTATCGGCAATCGATAATTTTGATCAACTTTTTAAACTAGCGCGATATTTGAAATCTGACAACGCCAAAAGAAGCAGAATGATTATCTTATCAGGAAAACGTGTCATTTTTATAATTATATCATCAGTATTATGCTAATGAAGGGATTTGAAAATTTGGAATTTCCCCTCTACTTTGCATGGGGGGATTTTTTCTATTATACCATGCTATTTGTGGGCATACGAGCGTTGATTTACATACAGCTGATAACAATGCATCGTCTGATCATGTTTGTCTTGATTAGAAATCGATATGCGAATTTTTTTATCGACACATTAGCCACGCTCCTTTGAATGTTTGATCATTTTGTCAATTTTCGAAAATCTGCAATTTCTCGCCTGGAACTTGAGGCGATTGCAATGTTTTTTGCCCACGTATTGGGGACCTGGACCCCCACAAATGTGGCGATTTTCAGCGATCAAATAATCGATACATGGAATTGCGAGGAAAGGTTGACTTTTACGCCCTTCTAGCATCAATACCTTCATTCAGGCCATGAACAATGCATACGGTCACAAAGGTGTAACTGCGGTTTTGCCCTTCTTGATCTCGCCCATAGAAAAACTTCTAACTGTGAGACGTTTTTCTCAAAAGATAAGATTCAGCATATACGCCCTACTTGCACTTTGTCAGGGGGACGATATACCTAATATATTTCAATCAAGAAATTTCTGTAAAAATGCATGTATCGAAGCCAAGCGAGGGTGTTTTCCTACATAAACGATCCTGCTCTATCCATTGATCACTGTCTGATCACTTGGAAATCGATAGTTCAGAAATCGATAATTTTAATCAACTTTCTGAATGTGTGCGATATTTCAATTCTGGCAACGCCAAAAGAAGCAGAATGGTCTTCTTATTAGAGAAACATGTCACTTTCTAATTATGTCATCATTGATATGCGTATGAGGGGTTTTGAAAAGTTTTTGCCCACTGAATCTTGATCGATCGATTCTTGGCTTCTTCTGATTCAATACAGGCCACAACATTAAATCTTCCGAGAATGTTAATAGAACATTCGGTCAAAAGTGCCCAGATGAATCACACAAAAATTTGGCATCCGAATTCGATTTCAGATAAAATGAGCATACAAAAGAATTAGCACATATGCCAGTACAAATGAATTGACACGTTACAGTACGATTTTTCAAATGAAATCATGTTATGGAATTTGATTAGTAATCATCTGATGATCTTTGGTTGGCAGAATTCGCTTCTTTTCTACCTCCTCCTCCAGTGATCGGATCGAGTGACGATGGCCGTTTTGCTTTCATCCGATTGAAACCTTTGCTTTCGACGTTTCAAATCTCTGCTGGTGGTTGGCAATGATCGAGATTTCGACGGTGGATGATTTCGTGGCGATCCTTTCTTCTTTTTCATTCGAGCTGTTGGTGGTCGAATTTCCGCTGCCGTTCGGCTGGTTGGTTTGTTTCTTGGATCAAAATCTGCTCCAAACTTCTGTCGGATCGCTCGAGGAGTTGTACTGGCCGTTCGTAAGTGA
>JAQIWJ010000867.1:0-15230 GCA_034695185.1 Discolaimus major
CAATTCCAGTGGCCAAATCAGTAATCGTATCAACAGCTGGTGCTGCCGATGCACTTGCAGTTGCAGACGCAGTTGGAGCTGCAGACGCAGTTGCGGTAGCCATTGGCACGGTTGGTCCTGGTCGCATTTTCGGCTTTTCTTCGTAAAAATCCTCGAATTCCTCCTCGTCGTTGTAGCAGTCGTAATCGTCGTCCTCGTACTGCATATCCGGCGGTCTCGAAGCGACCGGTTCGATCTCCGCGTGTTGACGCGCGGCTTCTAATTCGTCTTCATTCAATGCGAACGCTTCGGCCAAATACGGAAACGGCGGAATTTGAGCGATATCTTGTTCCGTAAAGTCCGGAACGACGTCGTGGCGTAAGAAAACGCGACCACTTCCTTCTCGGGTGTGCAGCCGAAACAATAATTGATGCGCGTGGACGAATTTGAAAAATTCGCCGGCGTGGAAATTCGGGCACGTTGGCATAACCGCTTCCAATCCTCGTTGTCCAATCGCCGGTTCGGTTCGGAAATAATCGAATAATTCCGGCATATCGCATCTTTTACCCTTGTTGGCCACGAAATTGGTCAGCAGCCGCACAACGTTGACATAATCCAGGCTCCGCACGTCGGCCGCGACTCCGAAAATATTGAATAAGTGACTGCGTTTACGCGTAAATTCGTCCAACGCTCCGATGTAGCTGCACACGTGGGCCGGGAAACCATAGCTAAAAAACAGGATTTTTAGCAGTGGTGAAGGAAAGCATTCAAAATGCGCTTACTGTGAACGGACGACCATAATCATTTTCTTCAAATCCAACGTCATAATCGCCGCATCCGGCAACGCGCGTAATTGACGAAACAAAGCCAATAAATAAATGGCGGCGTCTCGTTCCAAATTCACGTCGTAACGGACTTCGTTGAATTCCAATTCCGGATCCGGATCGAATCGAATACTACCGGCCGCGAATTCGCGACGATAACGATGCTTGTCCGATTTAGCCACGGTTTTGCATTTGGACAAATACCAGATCGAATACGGCTCGCATGGATCTTGATCGATGCCGAAATGTTCCGGATAACATCGCAAATACGACCATAACCACTCGTGGTTGTTGTATAGTCCGTCCAATAAATTCGGATGTTTCGTTTTTAAATTCTCGAATATATCGAAGAAATTCAATCTCCCCACGGCTTGAACGGTGAACATTCCGATGACCGCGCGCAATAATTCCTCGTCCAAAGTCATTGTCCCTTGATCATTCTTCGGCGATAAACGATGAAACGGGAATGCGAACGGATCGTTCCAAAATGGCGTGGCTGGCGGCGCCGGAATTTGACCCAAATCAACGCGATTCATCGCTCCACGTCCGCCGCCACGACGATTTCCTCCACCGCGTCCATGTCGATCCATATTTCTTTCAATAAATCCTGCAAATAAGGACCATGTTTAGAAACAAAGTCAGAAATATTGGCGAATTGCCAAAATCAGACTTTTCCATTTGCTGCCTTTGCATGCAATGCGTATTTACCTTTAGCAATGATTTCAACCAAAATAGAAGAGTCGAGAATAATGAATTAGATAATAAATTCTCCGAAATCGAACGATCGAGATTCCAAAATCGATTATTGATCGAACCAAACCAAAATGACGACGTGTCTTTTTATCGACGAGGGAGACCAAGCCCTAAAATCAGCTGGGATTACTGTAGCGCACATGCCCTGTTCCTTATGACAACATAATCAGCGAGTCAAACAAAATTCAAATTCCCGATATAACGTGGACTTCCGACCACAGTCAAAACGATCAGATCATCAAAAATCAGTATCGATTTTTAATCACCAGAATTTTCTTGCACAATAATCATCGTTGGCAAATGATCAAACATACAATGCGTATAAGAATGCAAAAATCTGTACAATAATTCATCAATAATCGCCTCAAAAACGAGGTTCCAAAAATCCTGGGACAATGATAAAGGCACCGATCAAAAAAGGTATCAAATCGATCATTCAAAAACTGAATACAACGAATAATCTGATCGCGTAACAAAAAATATTTGCACATTGCATAGGCTCAAGTGAAAAAGCTCAATTTTTAAGTGACAGAATCGCAAATTCGATATTGAGAATGGAAGCATGCGAAAGTGAAATGCAAAGCTAAGGCTTACAATCGAAGGCATCAATGCTGACAAATGATGATTAAAAAAATATGGACGACCTCACTCTCGAGTATGTACAATCATTACCAGATCTCGAGTGCATCTCGAAATGATCTTTGGTGCATTGGCTCAAGTTTCCTTACTTCTCAAACTACGCTCTCGTTCTCCGTCAAAGAATGCGTGGACGGCGATCGTGGGATCTCCTTGAATGCTTTCTCAATCTTTGGCTCGAAATTCTGCGGATGATTCTTGTTCGGATGGCCCATATTGTTCGGCGGTTCCATACTGTATACCCGATTATCCAAACCATCGAATCTTGGGAGATCTGCTTGCACCGCTTCGCTTCCGACCGCACCGCTAATGGCCGCTCTCAAATGGTGATAATAATCCCTGCCGTAGTCATCTGAAAGAGATGGCTTATCATGGCATACTGATACAACCGAACGGACGTACCTTCATCATGTTGATCACCATCGACCAATTGGGTGTACGCTAATTCCGATTCTTGCGTTCCAGGCGGCAATATTGGAGACCCGTGTTGTTGGCAACGTGAATCAGGAACCAAATAATTATCCACGTCAGTTGTTGGCGATTTGATGAACTGTATTTCGCCCAATTTCCCTAAATTTATGACGTCAGCTTGATGATAATCTCGACCGTAATAACATACCTATCCCGAAAACGCCAGCTTTCTTCACTGGATCAGATGCGTAACGGTCGGACGTCGATTGATTCCTTTGACCCGAACGTACGCGTCCAGCTGCTTCTCGGAAACGTGTCGTTGCGTCACCAGAATCCAATACGCAACCGCGTCCGGAGAACTGAAATAGAACGGAAACTTGTATAAAAGTCTCCACGCTAAAAATCCATGCTACTTACCACGCTATTAGGCGACACTGGAGTTACGGGAGTCGTTGGCATTAAGCTGACGTTGTTCAGTAGATCTTCCATATCCTGAACATCTGGATCATCGATCAGCTGCTCTAGCATTTGCTTTCGATCGTTCTCGGTATACGCTGGCAATTTCAGCAATGCGTCACCCTGTAAAACGAAGCCACTCAGTTCTCAAGTCAATAAATGACTAGTAAAAGCTTACGTCGATGACCAGATAACGTCCCGGATCTTTCATCATTCGACTGAACGTCTCGGTTAACTCCTTGAACGAAGGTCTCGTTTCCGCGTCGACCATCCAACCTGCAATAGTAACGCCATCCGTGAGGATTGACCACAAATCAACAGATATAAATATACTTACACTTGATCAATACCATGTAAACGTCCAACGAGCAAATCGTCGGTTGCGGAAGCCGTTCTCCTTTCTCCAGTAAATATTGGATTTCGGGAAGCAACACGCCTTCGTATGGTTTCGCACCAAACGTCAGCAGTTCCCATACGGTCACGCCTGAAAAAGATGACTGCTTATTATATAAAGACTACAGAAATGGATTCTTACCATACGCCCATACGTCGGATTTGTGGGTGTATCGCCTGTATTGAATGCATTCCAACGCTACCCATTTGATTGGCATCTGCAAGAAAAGCGATATTCAGTCGAGATCGAATTTGAAGTCATCACCTAATCTCACCCTTTCGCCGGGACTTTTAAATTCGTTTTCCCCATATTCCAACATCTTGGCCAAACCGAAATCCGTGATCCTGACGCGATACGGTGTATGGACCAATACGTTTCTGGCGGCCAAATCACGATGCACCAAACGCTTCTCTTCCAAATAGGCCATACCCTGAAAGCGAGATCTCATGTAAAACTGATCACTCAAAGTTCAAATAAAGCTTACGCTAGCAATTTGCACGCACCAACGCAGCAATGCTGCCGATCCGATTTTATCCTCGTTATTCCGGACGTATTCCAATAAACTTCCCAAGGGTTCCAGCGGCGTGATGAGCATCAATTCTCTTCCGACGCAAACGCCTTTCAGCGGGAGCAAATACTGGTGTTCCATGGACGCCATAATACCCGCTTCGCTCAGCATTTCTTTCTCAGCGGCCGCCGTAGCTTCGAGCAATACTTTGATCGCCACTGGATGTTTGGCTTTCGAGCCAGTTGGACGCCAAATTCCCTGAAAACAAAACCTTTTTCACAGCTCATCATCAAGATGATTTTAAAATGAAATCTTACGTTGAAGACGGCTCCGAATGCGCCGGTTCCAAGCACACTACCACGTTGCAATTCGGTTTCCAGAATCAGTCGTAGTCGGGTCAGGTTCGGTTTAGCGTCCGGATTCATCTCGAATATCTCGTCTTGCGGTTGCAAATACGAAACGGCTCTGCTTCGACGATAGTAGACGAACAGGCAGGTGCAGGCGATGACGAGGAACAGGAATAATGCTCCAAATACCAATCCGTAGATAACCGTTTCTTGCATTTTCCTAAAATACGAAAATTCACGTGAAATTTAGCCACATAAAGAAGCAAGTAAAGCTTACTTGGCTGCCTCAATCGCTTTGACATCAATATTCGTACACGTTCGATTCTCGACGAACCGCCTTTCCTGCGGGCATTGTCCGGTACAGTTGAACTGAAAAATGAAGCGACAGTTAGCATTGAATTCAAGGATGCAAAAATGTAGCTTACCATGCTTCCATTGCCAATTATATCCTTGTACGTCTTGCAAGCGTAGCATTGGGTGGAGTCGCCGCCATAGCAGGTTTCGCATTCTTCGTGACACGGATAACAATCCACCGGTTTCCCCGAATCATCCGTCATCATTTTGGTGAAGAAATTCCTGCAAAAAGTTTAAACTTTTTCAGCCACGATTACGAGCTGAAGAATTCGCACTTACGTTCCGCATTTCGCTACGCACGTGGCCTGTCCGGAGAGAGGATCGATTTGTCGATAATCCCGGCATTGGCAATTGTCCCTCTTCTCGTGATTTCCGGACGAATCGCACGTCTTGCAGCTTTCGTGGCATTTCATACACAACGCTTCCAGAAGTGATGCGTTCTTCTTCGGGAGCGCGTAATAATAATCGGTCAATCGAGGATACGATCTGCAGTTCCGATTGGCTGATAAATGCGGTAGACAGTGCATCTGAAATAAGAGGAATTAAAATTCTAGCAATTATGGCTGAACAACAAATACTCACAATGGTTTCGTTCTCGTCGACGACAGCAAAACGGCATTTGTTGCAGCCACCGTTGCCAACGAAATTTCCAGGACCGGTGCATCTGAAACGCGAAGAATCTGCGATCATTCCATAAATTTGAAACTGTAGCATAACTTACCCGAAATTGAGGCAACTTTCATTGCACAAAAGGCAAATTCTTTCGCCGTTTTCGTTGGTGCTTTCGTAATGGGTGTCGCTTGGACAACGTTCCACGCACGTGGCGTTGAGCTTCACATTCTTGCAGCCGAGGCAAAATAGTGGTCCTGGTCCAATGCAACCCGTGCATTCTTCATCGCATAATTCGCAACGCCGTCCAACCGGATACAAACTGAAAGAACGATCATTAGCCATTGGCAATGAAATCCAGCATTACGCTTACTTCTTATCCTTAGCGCATTCTGACAAGCAATTTCCGTTGAATTCGAAATGCTTGCATTCCATGCACATATCTGATCCCGGTCCCCAACATCCGGTAGCATTGTTGCACATGTCGTCACATTTGAAACCGTCGGTACCTGAAACATAGAGGGTTGTGAACAATGCCCATGCAAATAAATAGCAAATCTTACGGCACGCATCCGGATCTCGATTCGAACGAACTTGCAACAAGGCCGACGTTGGTGCAATTTGTTTCCATGGGACGGTGTCGGCGTAGCATAATTTCTCGTTTTGTCCAACATAAATATTGCCATTTCGGATGAGTTTCAAATTGAGAAGCCCGAGTTCCAATAACGAATTCGAAGTCGAAATAGAAACCGCGTAGCCAGCTGCGAGTCGTCGACCACTGATTTCTTTCAGCTTTCTCAGGAATCGCAACGATTTCAATACGCTCGATTGAACGAATAGATAACCATCGATCAGTTCCACGTTGCTCAGCGCTTCCAACTCGTCGACGGTGATGCCACCATACCGAACCAACCTGCAACAGAATCTGGTTCCCATCGATGAAGGCTCATTCAAATTAGCGCTTACTTGTGACCCTCAAAATCTGCTCCACCGGTAAACGTATCCTCGCGGATCTCGATGTATCCTTCGACGATGGTGCAATTGGTAAAATTGGCCAAGTTCAATTGCGATAAGACTCGATCGACGAAGCATTCTGAAATAGATATAGAAATTAGCATGCTACCATTTCCCCCAAAATTAAAGATCTTACTTCTTGGACACGGTCCATCGCAGCGTATGCATACCGTATCGTTCCGCTCATTGTAATAACCTTCTGGACACCTGGCCACGCATCCATCTTTGTAAATGAACATGTGATCTGAAAAACAGAAGTGATATAATTCGGAAGATCATGGAATCACAAATTTCTTACCCGGACATGTTTTCACGCATTCTCGATTCCAGGCGAATTTTCCATTCGGATTTTGTTCATATAACGCCGTTTTTACGTTATACAGCTCCCTGGCCGGGCATTTGTCGACGCATACGCCTTCGTCGCGCATTGATAGGCAACCCTGAAACAATAGGCGTTTTTTTAATAGCAGTCACACATCCCAGAATAAACAATATTTACGTAGCATTCGCGATTCGTTGGTCCGAAACAGCCGGCGGCGCATTCTGGTGAACAACACGTCAATGGACTGCTGCCGTTGAAGCACATCCGATTTGCGCATTGAGGAGCGCAATCTCGTCGATAAACTGAAATACGAGACCATTTTTACTCAATGAAGAAACCAACCATCAATCGTTACCTTCTTGACAATGTTCCGATCCAGGAGCCCAACAATTCTTCGATTCGCACGCTGGATGGCATTCGCTTTCGGTTTCTAAAACAAACCAGCTGTATTTCAAAAAACTGATACCGAAATCAGCACTTACCGTCTTTGAAACAATCATCAGAATCCATGACGTCGGTCACGAATCGATTCTTCGATGCGTAATCTCCTCCCAACACTTGATTCCAATCGATGGCACCAGCAATTTTCCAATGACACATTCTTCGGTTGTTGAGCACCCCAACACGGCCTTCCACGACAGCTGAAAAAGAGAAGCCATTTGGGATAACGGTAACATATGATCGAGAAAACATCTTACCTCGAAGAGAACGCGTGTCCAAGTATTCCATCGCATTGTTGACGAGCAACAATGAGAAATTTCCGAAATTATTGACGGGTCCGGATTTGTTCTGAGCTTCGACGTGAACCGTTTTGTCGCCCCAAATGATCCTCAGTCGCGGCAATGATATGAACGGCACTGAATTATCGGCGATAAGAACGTATCCGACCACCTGAAAAAAAACAAAATGTAGTTGGCTGCATGCTGTGACAATATCATCAGCTTACTTCTTCGATTTTATCCAAGAAATCCAGCGATCTGTATCCTTCGAACGCCATTTCTTCGGATGTCATACCGACGATCTCCAAATTGCCGTATACGATGGTGCAATTTGAATAAATACTTTTCCACCGTGCCAGCCTGCTTCCGGTCTGGAACCGCACCTTGGACAATCCATAATCCGAGCCGAAGCATGCCACTGAAAAAGAAACGTTTCTTTAGAATTAAGAATTAAAAAGATGCTACAGATATGCTTGGCATGTCTAATTCTCGCCCCCTCAAACAAACATTCTCCTATCTAAACACCCCAAGGCGTCAAAACAAATGCTATGAATGAATCTCCTACGCCTGCCGTCAGCCTATGATTAATCGCTTGAAGCGGATAAAGAAAGTGGCTCAGAATTGCAGCATTTGCTTTGCATAATGCCAATGGAACATTTTCATTCGTCATCGAATTTCAAAAGGATACGCATAAGCCATTTTCTGTGAATGCCCACCCACCTTCCTACATTCAGACATTTGCTTTGAAAAACAACTTCCTAATCGCCTATGCAAAGCCATAAATCGCAAAGCCTACACATCCTCAGATATCCGAGGCCGAAATCACATTTGATCTACATTCGAAAAGCTCTCATAATAAATTGCCATAACCACATGTGGTTGGGTAGTGTAAATCAAACAGCAATAACCATAAAATTTGAGATATCCAGCAACCGGTGCTGATTTACGCCCTCGCCCTGCCTCAGTGGTTGTTGGAACTCGAAACGTCCGATGTCGAATTTCTAGCTGTAACCAACACAACACGCGGCACTGCTTTGAGAACATCTGGTCCAGCTTTGTGCAAGCTAGGCTACGTAAAACGGCGTCGTTGAAGCGAATGTTCGTTCATTCGACTCTTTTCAGAACGCTCGACTTCGACAAGACAACACCCGATCGGTTGACTCCAAATAAACAAAACGAGGAGGTTCTCCAATTTTTACTGTTTACATTTTCCTAGCTGGAATGAGAAGCCTTGCCCGAGCTTCGCATTCTCTATGGCACAAGTTTGCCAAAACCCAACCCAACCCCTCTGAAGTTCACCACGCGTGGATGAACGGCACCAATATCCAATCGTTTCTGTCGATGGTACTTTACGCTTGCCGTTGCCCTCCGACGGCGAGGCAAGTACTCGAAACGAATGTACTGTCGTTCGAAAACTCAGCTACCATTTTGCCTCCCTACGTGACTTTAGAAAATAACTTTCCTATAATGCCTAATGCGAAACCTCAACATATTCCGAAATCTGATGGACGCAAAAACTACGCCTTTTCCTAAAAGTCCGACGACCTTCGACTGACGCCGCGCAACGAATACAGAGCCGTTTTAGACGAATCAACTTTCCCCTCACAATAAATTTGAAAAGAGTATACCGAAAATGAAATCCTCCCTATACGGTTCTATGCCACGAAACAGACGAAGATTCATTCAGAACCGTACGAGTATTGAGAATAGCAAAAATTTGCTCTCAGTCAAAAAAGGGTCCAAGGACAGAACTCCGGCGCATGCATACATTTGCATGGGTCAGTTGAGTCGAAAGATTGGTACGCTTCGAAAAAGTAGTCCACTGTAGAAGATGATGATTTAGGGCTCGCCCACAAATGCGAGCACACACAACATGGGAACCTCCGTTTTCTCCCATGCACGCAAATTCAGGGAAGTACGCCAGGTTTGATGTCTCCTCAATGCGAACAATGCCAACCATGGCCCGCATGACAACGGGGCATTCCCGAAATCACGTCCATATATGGACTACGACGAACATCCGGCCGACCGAAATCGACATAGACACACAGAAATCTCAATGCACACCTTCCCTATCCTCTCAAGCGACTTCCTTTATGCACTTCTGCCTGGTTCGTGTTGTTCGGGTTTCCCCGAACTTCGCCGTTCCAGCATTTGTGCACTACACTACACTTGGAGAAAACTCAAAACGAACATCCAAATAAGTCCATTGACTAAAAACCGGACTTTCGGGGGGAAAAAATGCTCGGCTACTAATAACGAGCACATTCACACCTCGATGTGTGTCAGTATCTCGATGAATCAATGCATAAAAATGCCTACCAAAACGCCTTCCCAACATGGCCCTGGCCTGGCTTATCAGCTCATCCAACACGATCAGGTGGAAATAGCAGATATGCGTACAGGCGGAATAAGACAAAGTGGACGCAGAAGATCCTACTGATATCCATGCAGCTGAACAAAAGAGCCCCCTCCCCAACCATGCATCAAAATTTTGCCATAACTGGCAAGAATTCTAGCCATTCAATGCATCGTACCTTTACGATCAGATCCGTAAGTCCAAGTATCCGGATTAGCATTCGATCGAGGCGGCTGCTGATCGTTGACATCGGCGGCGATCGTTGCCGAGATAATGGCGAACGTCAAGTACAATGAGACGTAAAAATATCCCCCACAATGCGACCGCATTGTTGAATAAAAACTTCGTAATTGTCTACCGTAATCAATCTCGAACCACTAAGGTTTTTATCGAGAGTAATCCATTTTCCAGGTTTCTTCCAGCCTTTTTGGTACGAACATGCCTGAAAGAAAGCATATTTAGAGAAAGGCAATGAAAAATTCCGACGCCGTTCAGACTAGACTTATTATTTTCTAGGTAGAACAAACTTCGCCGGCGAAACTAGCCTGCACTCCGCGATAGGCGATACAAGTTAGCTGGCAAAAATACTGTACCCGAACATAAGACCTTGGGCGATGCACTACCGCATACCAGAAGGAAAAACAAATGCGAATACGAACGAAGACCCCAAGGGGGGAAAAACAAGCAAGAATTGATGCATTCGCCGGCCTCGTTCGAGCCTGAATTTCTCTTTACCCGCCAGCTCGACTGCCGAAAAAACTCGAGGTCATGCACCCCCTCGATATCGGAGAGGATCCAGAAGCAGGTGCACCATTTTGTAAAGCATTAAAGCATTGGGGCTAAAGAAAACAAGCCTTCGTAATTGATGGCCATCAATCAAAATAAAATAGCTACATTCGATCTCTGACGCGCTAGAATGAACTCCCACACCAGTTGCCTGCCCCGCCAATCAGATGCGAATTCCCTCGAATGCTTCGTAAAAAGTTCATTAATCAGGTCAAATTACCACGATTCTAAAGGCAGCCACTGAATAAAACCAGCCGAAATGAAGAAACAGCCGCTTGCGTCTTTCTCCATTCGTGCCAGCTGCTGAAATGCGCTGTAGCAGACATCCAACTGCCGTATGCAAATTGTCTGCTACGAGGCGCGATTTTCCAGAAATCCTAAAATTTTCCAGAAATTCTGGAATTTTGATCAAAATCATCATTGAAAATGGATTTGGATATTTTGAACAGCGTATTCCTAATTAGCTATTGGACGCTTTGCTGCTATTCAACAGTTTTAATACCGAAAATCGTGCCTTTGGTAAGTATTTGAGCATTTTCAAAATTCACCATTATTCGCAGTTTTTTATTGATTTTTCTAGATTCAATGCTTATTCACGCGTGAGAATGAGAAATGCCGTTCGTTACGAAAGCAAATCAAGAAATTGGTGGCGGAATTAAACGAGATTTCTGCGGTCCACGATTTCGCCAAACACGCAAGAAAGAAACGGGAATTATCGAAGCTGCAAGATGAATTGAAATCTTCTGGTAAGCGAAATTTTTCCATTTGCTATGGTTAGCTCTAATATCAGCTCTGAATATATCCGATTTTCAGGAGCGAACAATTCGTTCAATGCGTTGAAAAGCACGTTCATACTTCATGCGCTTATGTACGGTATTTTGGTAAGCAATTTTTCATAAATTTGGGTCCGTGCCAGATTTTATCCGATTCTGATCCATGCGGGTCAATCGGCATGCATAGAATGATATCATATTTCAGGTTATCACCACGTATTTCGTATTTCGAGCGTTTTACGCTGTCCCTTTATTCACGTTCCATTCCAATTGGTTTTATCCACTCAATTATCTCATGGCCATGCCGGACCTATCCGTCGCAAGCAATGAAGGTGAGCATATTTTTGAGTTTTTATGATTGCAAGACTAAATTCTTGCCTATTTCAGGCCCCGTCAGCTCAACGTTCACGTTATTCCTGATTTGGTATTTGACAAGATTGACCAAACTGAAACGGTAGTGTAATATTTGCTGAATTATGAATAAGAATAAATTATTCGGCTTTCGTGATTGTGATCGCTGGGGATTATGCGTTCGTTCGCAATATCTGCAAGAATGACTTGGTTAATATGCATGTCGAATACCGCTTTTCAGGTGTTTGCGAAGTCCAATGGCCTCGGAGCGTCAACCGATGATGATCGATTGATCCGAAAATCACAATTCCGAATATGGCCGGTTCATTATTGACCGCCGATCTCCCGCACGGTGGTGGATGGCGTCGTCAATTGCGTCGAGCATTGAACGATACGTTGAACGTGCGTATATTCGGCAGCGAATTCAGGAGTTCGGGTACGGGGGCTCCCAAATTCGATCATGATCGATGCGAAAGGTATGTCCTGTTTTGAAATATCCTTCTGCGCTCTCTCACACGCGGCGTTTCAATTTCAGATCGGTTCAAATGCGATTATACACGTTGAGCAAAGGACAATTCGCTCTGGTATTCGCAGTTTGTCTCTTGGCGTTCGTCATTTTCTTGATGATCGGATTGGCAGGTAGATTTGTGATAGTTCTAACATTCAAATACTACAGCCTGGCATTTGCAGGTCCGCCCATTACTTCGGTACGTCAACGTCGTGCCAAGGAATTACCGAATGCCAACACGACGAATATGGCGGTTGGGCCGATCGTCATATCCAGCCCAGTTTTATCGACCTATTGTCAGCAGCTATGGGTGATCGGCCGATTCTATACGTCTGCATCTAGTCAAAGTAAGCTGGACACGATGCATCATGATCACGCTGCTGCTAAACGAAGCTTATTTCAGGCTCCTTGCATGAGATCTACGACGCGTCGTTTTACGTCAACGTGGAAGTATTCGCCACCAGTACGTACGTGGACACCGCGGATTTACCAATGGGCGATAGGAAGCCGGAAATTAGCCATAATCATTCGGCCATTTTGCGGTGCCAAAATTCGGTACGTTGAAGCAGTTCCTATGTGCAATAAAGCAAGCATCTAACTTGATCCTTTTTCTTCAGGTTTGCGACGAGATCATCGTGGCGCATTTGGGTTTCGTCGAATACGTCCAGTACCATTTCGTATACCGATTCTATGGATTACAAGTATTCAATCAAAGATTCGCTATCGAGGATATCGTCTTCTACGTAAGTCTAGTTTTAATCTCATTCTATCATGTTCATATGGGCGTTATTTTCTAGTTCAAAAGCTACAATCCGTCATTCACTCGAATGGAGATTTGGTTTCGATTCGGATTCGCGGTATTGGCAATATTGGCAACCATATGGTTCCATCGCAATTTGCGACCGTACCCGTTGTTCCACTGGTCGTTGGAGCAGAAATGGGTGGCCGCATTGTTGCCATTGTTGGTTTTATTCAATGGTAAGTTGATGCATTCAGAAGTAATTCTGATAATATTCCCTTTCAGACCCATTATTCCCATTGGTATTCTTATTCAATAACGCTTTACCATCGATCATCGATTCCATATTTCAATCGACGTTCCTGTGCGCTTTATTGATGTTCTGGCTGTGTATTTATCACGGTATCAAACAGGTAAGAATTTCGAGTCGTTCCAAAATCGATGCTACAAGTGATTTTATTTCAGACATCGCGGCCATTCTTGACGTTCTATTTACCAAAATTGATCCTGGTCTCGTTGATTTGGCTAGTCGTTATCATTATGGCCATACTGCATCGCGTGGCTGCGTTGGCGAACGTGGGCGATGGACAATCCAGCTACGAAGCTAGTCAAGTGAGAAATTATTTCTTATAAATGGCTAAGGCTCAGAATATCTCTTTTCAGGGAATCCAAATATTCTTTTACATCATGGGCGGATTCTACTTAATCTACTTGATGATCCTCATATTTCGATCGTGCAAAGAATTGCGACGTCTGCCATATTTTGGTAAGCTTATCCAATTGGCCAAAGCCATGGTCTAACGATGCCTGTTTCAGATCTGCGGTTGAAATTCTTCACCACATTCGTATTCGTCGTGATTGGAATTACGATTGCGATCAGTGGATTACGATATGGGGTCACGCCAATGTTGGAAGACAATTTCGTTTCGCATTTGTCAACGTCGTACAGTTCGTCGGCGGAATTCATGGCTTTCTACGGATTACTGAATTGCTACTTGCTGACGATGGCGTTCGTCTACTCGCCGAATCCGAATGTTGTGGCAGGTATGGATTATAATCATTTCTCTGAATTAGCATTTTGACACTGATGTTGTTTCAGAATTACAAATGATGGAACAACCACCGCCATCAGCAGCTGCGTTATTGAATAATGATTCGGAGGATGAATTGTACGGGTAAGTGGATTTGAATAATCTCTCGGTTGAGACCGATATATGGTCCTACAGGCAGAAGGAAGAATGCTTCTTGAAATGCTATTTCTAATTGATGCCTTTTTCAGACCCGAATTGACCAACAAGAATTTACACGTGCATTTTGGAGAAGGTGAAAGTGATGGTGATTAGATAGATATCATGAATCAATGATAGCATTCCAGGATGGTACATTCCAAGTTTTACATGTTTATCATGATTTTATGTCTGATCATTCCGATGATGTTTTATAATTTTACCTGACTTCTTGATGTTTTCAATAGCAGATTCAGTCTGCTTGTATTCTTGATTGAATTTTGATTGATTATTATGGTTGCATGATTGGCTTGGAAGCCTGAAAAGCGCAAATTGCGCAATTTTGAGCATGCACATAATGTGCCATCTTTCTAAGGAATGCATAGAGAAAATTGCGCAATCTTGAGATTGCAACCTTTTGCAAAGAAATTCCACGTGAAATTGTCAATCCTAGCTGGGATTAGCCTCCGGTGAATAATCCAAAATCAAGTGATATTAAAAATCGATAATTATCGATTAGGAAAAAATGATTTCACCATGGGCATCAAGAATAATCGATTCATCCGGAGATATTGCGAAATCGAAAGAAAGCGGCGGTTACAGTAACCCCGAGATACATTGTCAAAATAGCGGTTACAGTAACCCGCGGCACTGGTACCAAAAGCATCAAACAAGGGAAAAAACGGCGCAGAAAAATTCGGAGAAAAAACAGAAAAAGAACACCTGCGTTTTCGAAAAATTTCCTCACCTGACTCAACAGAAGTACAGTAAATTCCTTATTTGGTCACGAAACGCAATGCAAAAATTTCGCATGAAAAATTCAAAAAGTACTGCATATTTCAGTACATGCAGTTTGTACAGGCTTGTTTTCATGGATCTTGCAGAAAATGGTATAAAAGAGGCGAAGATGGTGGAAAAAGGTATCAGGTTCTTTCCTGTCACGAAAAATTCGAACGGATTTCAGCGAAAAAATTTCTCACTGATATAATGACGAACGTGATGAAATCGATCGAATCGATTTTCTGTCTTCTGTCGATCGTAAGTGTAGGATACGGCGGCATTGCGCAATATGCGCAATGTCCAATATTGCGCAATCCGCATTGCTGATTAAAATTTTAGCTACAAATCTTTCAAAATTCGCACGCTCAATCGGTGGGATGCG
>JAQIWJ010000868.1:0-15228 GCA_034695185.1 Discolaimus major
AACAAGGTGAGCTCTTTCATTTGAGCTTCATTTTTCCGCAATAGCAAATTAACACCTGGGAACCTTCCCTCGTTAGCAGCTGGACAGCCATAAACACACGATTTTCATGAATACATCATATTCTTCATACAGAAATCAATAAACTACCACGAGTGATCACCAGATTATGCAAATATTGGCGTAAAATCGATACGACCATGGTGATTCAAACTATATAAATTATATTCGATCAAATTTCCCAAATAATATTCCGTATACCCAAATAAATGTGTATTATCATAATACTTTTCCAAATATAAATATTGCTGAATGATTTTTCATCATCAGAAGCATGGATTTACTTCACTGTATTCAATCTCTCCTAGAAGAGAAAATTCAAATCCTATCTCGTGTCAAATGAGGTATGAAAATGTTGGCGTTGTATAAATATGAATTTATGCTTGAATTCATGCCTACAGGGCTCTTTCTCTCGAATCAATTGAACCGGTGGTTGTGGTTCCTTGTTTTCCGTATTGTGTACCGGATGGTGCGGATGTTTTATCATCGATCGTTTTCACTTTCTTTCCCAATAACCAGAATGTGGACATCATACCCACGCCCTGGAAAACTGGCCAATTTTAGCCTGGGATTTGGGGAACCTGCTGATATTTGCATACCTCCACAGCCAATTCACCGCGTGGTTTAGTGATGAAACCGCCGATTTTTTCCACCAGAAAATTATTCGTGGGCTCGGATATATGGATACAACCGGCTGTAAAAACAATTGGGATCAACTGCTGATCCAAGGCCTCAGTGATGAAAAATCACCTTTGCTATAATCCAACATCTTATTGGCCATATTGACCGAATCACCGAATAAGCAAAATTGCGGTGTATGCGTGCCAATCACACCAGCCACGACTGGGCCTGAAATATGGCGATTTTTTTCAGAGGCATGATTCTGGAAGGCAATCACGCATTGCATGGGTCAAAATTTTTGCTTGGTCAAAGCAACTACAACATGACTGTATTTTGCATCACTTGACCCGACCCCAGCATGGTCACCCAAGAAATACCTGAATGCAAACTAATTCTCAATTGCAATTTCTCTTTCGGCATATGCGGAATGATATAATTGCTCATGGATAATTGAAAATGCAATGCCAAATCGGCCGCTATGGCTGCGTGCGCTGACGGTTGCGCTTTGTAGTTGCTACTTCGTGAATAGACCGATGGTCCACGTCCCGGTTTAGTCTTATCCGATGTATGCAAACCGGCTGCCAATAGATAAACGTCGTTCACGGTTTGGATCTGAAAATCAACGATGTCACATCTGCTTGCAAGCTGTTGCTGCGAGCAAGCTCGCAGCATGGCATACTCACCTTGAACACATCATAATCGTCCAAAATCTCGTCCAGCAAATAATAAATATCGTTGAGTAAACTGACGAATTGTAACGGTGAACTTTTGTTGGCTATTTGCTCGCAATCAGCGATATCGGAGAAAAATATAGTAACACTATCGTACGATTCCGGTTCAACGCTGTATCCTGCTTTCAATCGTTCGGCGATTGGTCTGAAAATGAATGATCACTTATGATCATCGCAGCCATGCCTCGCGATGATGCATACCTTGGTAAGAATTTGTACAATAGGATATCAGCCTTTTTCGTTTCTTCAGTCAATTGACGCATTCGATCAGTGATGGTATTCTCCAAATTATTCGCGTATTTCTCCATGATTTTCATGGCGTGATCCAGTAAACTGCCTTCCCTAAAATCGATATGTACAGTACGCCTATTTGATAAGGTGGGTGAGAAAACTGACTTTCCACGTTTCATTTGCTTCAATGCGCCTTTGATATGCTTGAAATCGGGACGCGAAACCGGATCTTCGGCCCAACAATCTTTCATCAATGTAACCATACTCGGATCCATATCGGCGTCATTGCGATTATTCAATTCAGGACGGAATGGTGGATTCAAACCGGCTCTGACCAAATTGACGATTTCTGCAAAATCGGACGATTTATGCTTGTTGATTGGAAGGCACCATTGGATGTACCTTGCGGTGCTTTTCCATACGATCCGAACGGTGTGTCCCTGGCCAAGATTTCTTGCAAAATCATGGCAAAACTGTACACATCGCCGGCTGGTGATCCGATCAAGGGTGGATTTTCCATACGCAGTAATTCGGGTGCAGTCCATAATCGACTGGCAATCGGGATATCTTGATTCGATCTCAGACCAGGTAGTCCGAAATCGGTTATACGCAAGACCCAACGACTGCTGATCACGCAATTCGTGGATTTCAAATGACCGTGCGATTTTAGTTCGGTTTGATGGATATATTCCATACCCTTAAATTTGCATACGCATAGGCATACTGTAGTTCAAGAATTTTCCATGGCTTACATTCACTAAATCTTTGATGAGCGAATATTTGAAGAACCAATCCAATTTGATTTGATGATTCAACAGGACGTCCTGAAATTTTATCAGTGATCACTGATTCCATGCGTGTATTTGGAAAAAGAGACCTGTAAGCTTCCTTTTGCACAGTATCTCCATACGGAAATCGGCATACCACTGTCCAAACACAATCCCATGAATTGATTCAAATTATCATTGTTGATTTCTCGCAACTGAGGCAAAAAATTCGAATTATTGTATGGGCATTTTTTAGATGGATTGGGAACTTACGACTTTCAACTGCATATGATCTTCTTTCGAACTCAAAATAACGCTGGTTTTATGCGTTTTCAACCAACAAAGTTGTTGACGGAAGCAAACAACGCGTTCGTCTCCACGAAGTACAATGTCAGCAACGTCTTCCGAAACGTCCGTATTTATTGTCAGCATTGATTGATCGTTTTGCTGAAATCGATTGATCGAACACGTGCATACGATCAGTTTGTATGTACGCAGATATTCAATATCGGCTTACCCTTGAAAACTGCAGGCAGCATTGAGAAAATAGGGGGTCACTGTATTTGCAATGCAAAATTGCGCAATCTTGCATCCGTGATTGCATTGCAATATTTTAGCATGCATCAAAATTTCCCTACCATATCAACGAGACGTTCCAATTCTTTTGGATTTATCTTCCATAACATCAATGCCATTTCGTCGGCAAGCAATTTCCGCCTGCAAGTCGTACTATAAGGAATCTTTTCAGGGATTATAATTATGCAAATTTCTGACCCCCTCTCCTTGATCTGGTGCAAATTTCGTACGCATATTCACCTGAATAATATTAGGCATCCGATAATGCCGCAAATCAAAACGATACCGCCGAGAATACTACCCAATATGATCCATGGGAGCACTGAAAAAAATTTCCATGCGAATCTCAAACTAATGCAAAGATGCGAATTTTACTTTGCTTCAATCCATTCGGACAAAGCTCTCCGAACCAACCGCATTTCGGATACCAATTCGGTTTATATCCGAATCGATTTTCCCAAATCACTTCTTCGGGTACGAGTAATCTGACTACCTAAACCCAAACGATCAAGGGTCAAGATTGATCGAAATGCGTGATCGGTATTATATATCAATGAAACTTAAATTATCGACCTGGCCATCCTCTTTGTACATTTCCGCTTGTAAAACCGGAATCATTTTCCCAGTTTTATCGAATACTTTCAATGCGAACGATGGTTCACGACCCATTGTGGAATCCATGACCACATGACCGGACATGCCTACGAGGATTTGTCACTTGAGACTAGCTGTCGGGTATACTGTAACCGCTAATCATATACCCGCGAATTGAACGTTAGCAGTTCGATTAGCCACCGCTCGACCATCGGTTTTATTCACGCCTTCTTCCAAACTTTTATTCAATGCCAACGCGTACAGATATACGGCATCGTACAAGAATGGTGAATACAACGAGCCCTGCGTGAGCAAATATTTTCCCAATGCTATATCCCATGATGTGAGATTCTGAATGTAAAAGTCCAAGATTTTGTGCATATGCTTCAAAAATTTTAATCACGGGTTTTAGCCGGGATATTTTTCGCATGCTATTATTATGGGGCTAGTCTCTCACGACTTGTTGTCTTTGTTCTTGAGAAACACGTTGATGTTTGTCGTTACTGCTTCGATCACCGGATATTAGCTAGAACCAGGGTCCTCATTATTACGAAATTTTTCAAATATTGATTGATTAGGAATTTCAGATATGCACATTCGAGGTGGGCATTTTATGTGCTATAATTTACAGCATGGGAAGGAAGGCATCTTGATCATGAGCCCGAGATAATCGATTGATTCTGATCATCTTGATCAATCTTGCTGATTTGGATTATTCAAAAAATCATTGCTTACGTATTGCTCATTTTTGATTTCGCTGTTATAGAAGAACGGCCATTCTTTCATGCGTTTTGGTATTTGCTGTTTGAATTGCCAGAGTTCTTCATTCGAACCCAATTGCATTTCGATCTGAAAATTTCAAAATGCACTACTCGCAGTGCACGGGGGTCTGGATTGTTTACGAAAATGACGTTCTCCATTGCACGCCTAGCTTCTACATTTCGAGTATCACTGACGTCACGACGATCAGTCCAAATATCGGTCATATTCTCATCTCGCACATAGTCAGGGATGATGTAGACGAATTCTTCGCCTGCTAAACCGCGTTCTTGGGCTCGCAATAAGAATCGGCGGTTGTCTTCGTCAGCATCGATACAGATCAGGACGACTGCAGAGGGAGAGACTGGCTGATTATGGCTTGTTGGACAGAGATCAGCAGCTGGTCATTACTGATCAGCTGTGATCAACCAAGGACCAGCTATGGGCACTCATGATCAGTCACTATCAGTTATAATCAGTCCCCATGGTGATCAGTCACTATCAGGCAGTGATCAATCACGGCCAAGCCTAATCATTGCTGATCAGCCACCAAATCGTTATGATCAATCATGCACCCCATGCTTACTTCGTGTGAGAGAAGGGAATTGATCAAGGAACAAATCGATTTCAGCATCCGTTGGTCGTTCACGATCGATCTCGTGGAACATGACGATTTGGATACCGCCCAATGGGAAATGCTTGAACGCCCCTTGAGCTACGGATAAGCATTTTCGAGTAGCTTTATCATCAGTATAGAACATGGCCACTTTGACCCAATCGAAATACTTCAGTAATTCCTTCATTGCTCTTCCGATTCTAGAAAAGTTTCATGTGAACGCATGCAGCGGTTACAGTATACCTAATTGGCAATGTGATTTGAACATCCAAGCATTTTATGCAGCGGTTACAGTAAGCCAAAATGTTATTTACTGACATGACTGCAAGACCCCATGATGTGAATTTTCATGTGACTTCACACCTAATTCCTAATTACGCTAATGAGATAATAAGCATCAGATCACGTGCTGATTTTGTTGAAAAGGTCTTTTCTCAGCAGGGATGCCTGCAGAGGCGTATTTTCAGTTCACTGCCTGTAACCCACGCATAAAGAAAATGAGGCATTTTGCTTCCGTGCAGTGATCATCTTGATGAAATTCAAGTGAAAAGCAAATTATTGCAAAATTCTCACATCAGACTCTGACAACCGCAAGCATTCTGAAATCTTTCCCTTATAAACTCTTTGGCACATCATTTTTTCATGCTTGTAAGAACAGCAGATTCGTCCGGAATCAGTAAAATCAACATTACAAATCAGTGATTAGAAGATTTCTGATTCAGAATGGATCCGGATATTAGGAAAAGTGCATTGACTCGATCAAATTAGCATTGTCAAAAAGTTTGGCATGCTCAAAGGCATCCATGAGTTTCACTGCATAAATGCGTGAAAAGCGTGTCTCAGAATTTAGTGCTCCATTTTGGTTATATATTTCTAGACAGTGTTCTCAACAGAAGTTTTCCATCCGGCTTCATCAAAAATATTATCAGCTATGCCTATGCACTCAAGAATGCACTTTTTCAGAAAAGCATAACATATTCATGCATGATGGATTCAGAAATTTTACCTATACGCAGACCCGATGACCCGTACGAGCGTATTGAATCGTTCCATGTTACTTTCGATCACATTGGTCGCCGCCCAACTGATCATGGGCGTATTGTAATATTTTGCCAACACCGCCACGATTTCGGCGGCTAAAAATCGCCCTCATTTTAGTACGTATTGAAAATGAGCATTGCATTTTTTTTGCTTACGAACTGAACATGGTGGTCCGATTATGACGTCCACTTGTTCTTTCCTCAATAAATCGATGGTATGACCGGCTGCCAACGCTTCGTCGCATTGATCGTAACGCCAAACGATGCTATTGAAGGAAAAGCTATTATGCATTACTGTAGCCGCATTGGAGAAATTGCAAAAGGCGCTTTTTTGGTCGACTGTGGAACCAGTAGCTAGCGTTACTGACCAAGGGCATAAGCATTTTTCTACTTTGACTATTCCCCCAAGACAGTAACGCCCACTACGGGATCCGAATTTTAGTCATTTGCGGTTACAGTATGCTTCATATATGCAGACATTTTTATATGCATGTATTTTGCGCATTCTGCTGCAATCATATGTGATTAGTATGCGAAATTATCGATTTGCATCGATCAGATAATCGATTTCTTCCAAACGTTGCTGTACGTACGCACGAATCAGAAGTGATATTGGATCAAGAGCAATTGCATGTCTAGCAATTGAAACAAGGTCACTTCTGAACGCGAGCAGCAATTTTCATAAAAGATCGCATGCATTCGTGAAGTGGATTTTCAAATTCTGTACCTGATGTTAGCATCCGGTAGTAGTTGTTCACTTTTCACGCGGTCCAAAGCGATTGTGACGGCTGCGGCCGATGTCGAATATCCCATTCGATATTTGATAGATCCGTCTTCATTATGAGGCAATAATAAGCCTAGCTTCACATCGTAGCATTGGCATACTGTAGCCGAGAAGACGAACAAGGCCAAAACGTCAATTCGCATCATGATTAGCGATATGAGATTTTCCAAATCGGGCTCCATGATTTTATAGCGAAGAAGAAAATGGAAAAGCACGGTCATATCTGGAATGTTCCTAGCCTCGTGATTCGTGATATTTTCGTGATCCAAATCTCCAGCTGCGATCGTGAGCCTAGGCGTGATCATAAGAGCGAGCAAAAATCACATGCGATCATTAAATTTTTCCACCTGAATGCATGCTCGTGATATTGAGAACATCTATTTACGCTCCTTTTGTAAAAACATTCTAAGCGGGGTGCCGAAATTTCCCATTAGCTAATGAGCGCAAATAGTTTTCCGTTTCACTTGATTTTGTTATCCATGATCTGGATCGGATCAGAAAATTCTGGAACACAAAATTACAAATATCCCTTTGACTAATAGCCAAATTCTAGATGTCTCTAGTGAATGTCTGAAAAAGCAAACCTAATTAGGATTAGATTTAAAAATCCAGATCAGCTAGTAGAGCCCAGATTTCTGGTCCACAAGTAGTTGCCATGGCTTGGATTTTGGGTTGGATCCAGGTATGGATATGCATTGTACTGGTGCAATGTCATTCGATCAGTCGATATCATTTCGATGAGCATGTGATAAGCGAACGAAATGCGAACGAAATGAGAAGTGGAAAACGATTGCAATTGGTATCGCATATTGGGAAAGGCGGAAATCGAAGTATGTCGGCTTGGATGAAAAATGCAATTGTGAACTTGAGTGCAGTGGGACCGGTGTCAGAGAATCTGCACAAGCTTCACAGGAGTAACACCGCTGCTGCGGTTTAGTGGTTAGAACGTCTGGCTTTTTCCACTACACGTGGGTTCGAGTCTCTCCAGCGTAATAGAGATTTATGTTTATTGTGTCGCTGACTCCCTCGAATGATCCATCTAGGATCTTGGAGCGGATGGAAAGCAATTACATTACATAAGTCCCTGGATGAAGTCTCTGAAAGCTACAGTATGACTTGCATTGATTATATCAGCGATTGCAATGCATTTGAGATCATCTGTTTGCGTTGCTTCCGTTCAACAATACCTGGCTAAATTGCCTTGGTTGCATTGGCATAATTGCACCGCCTTGATGAGAAATTCATGTTACAGTTATCACATGCATAATATCAACAAAATCCGTGCGTATCGTCTGAAGAATCTTCCAGACCCACCACTCGCCCACAACGTTATCCAAACCCAAACCTCATTGAAGTCATCACCAAACCATGTGCATGTTCACAGGTCACAGACTGATTCCGTCATCGTACAATATCCGAGTGGGTCTATTCATGACAAGCACATCCATGAAATCATTGACTGCTAAAATGGGATTCGGTACATCGGCCGGTGCCATCGCATTGGCATTGGATCGTATAAAACGTGAACAAATTTTACCCGGCGCCAATTGGAGGTGAGACGATGCAAAAATGCGTACATAAATACAGGGAGCATTTTTAGCTTTCATTGGAAATTTGACGATTGCGATGAAGTTCTATCGGCCGGATATAATGTCGAGTTACTTGGAAATAAGACCGTGGACGTGGTCATTGGTCCGCCATGTTCAAATAGTGAGTTTCCAGTGTCTGTTGTTGGACCCAAACGAATGGTCAATGGCTGACCGCCCGATTTCAGCCGCATTGATCGCAGGCATTATGGCCAAATATTATAATATCCCAATGTTCAGTTGGGCATCGACCAGTACTGATTTAGCTAGCGTTGATAGATTCCCGACAATTGCGCGTATCATCGGATCAGCCACGAGGTATCGAAGCATGCTCTGATAAAAATGCATCCTAAAAATGCGCTTGTACTTGCAGAATGGGTCGTGCCATAAAAGAAATGCTAGTATATTTCAATTGGCGTCGAATTGCTATGCTGTACACGGACGATGGCACAACGCGTCGTTGTCATTCCATAGCCGAAGGAACTCGAAGAGCTTTGGTCTCGGCTAGAATCGTGAACGCGCATAATATGGCTATCGATCGTGCATCGATCAGTGATCTGGAAATTGAGAATTTCTTAAGAATCTTGCCGGGATCAGCTAGAAGTATGCATTTGATCTGGGCGGAGCTAACCCCTCCCACCCAACCCATTCCTGCCAAATTCTACAGTAATCCTAGTAAAATCAATATTTGCAGTCGTGATTGTCTGCATGGAATTGGAACGAGATATTCGTCGGCTCATGTTGAAAGCGGCCGAAAAAGGCCTCGCAACCAAAGAATACGTTTGGATATTGCCCGATTATGTTCGTGATAATAATCGAAGCGAATTGTGGATCGATTACGATTCAGGAACGAATGCTGATGGCAGAAACGATGAGGCTAAAGTCGCGTTCAAATCTGCCATTTTCGTACGTTTGCACATCGGAGGAGCGGTTACAGTACGCCATGAACAGAACGCGTGAGATTTTAGGTGGAAATGAAAATGTCCAGTAATGAAGAATTGCATTATTTTAAAAAAGAGGTCATTCGGAGAGTCAAAGAGGCACCGTTTAATTATGATAGCGATGATCCGGCTGAACAATATGTAAGCTGAAATTGGGGCTGCATTTTCTGCGTACAGAAATGCCATGATATGGCTTATGGGCTTATCTAGGAATCTCTCCAGAGGCTCAAAATCTTCTTCAGGGTTCATTGTACAGCCCTTTTCTACACGATGCAATTTATCTTTACGCATTGGCCCTCAATCGCACGTATCGTGAAGGCGGTACACTATCTGATGGAAGATTGATCATCAATAGTACAAAATTCATGCAATTCCAAGGTACATCATCCCCAGATCAATTTTTTAACCAAAATCATACGAATTTTGCACAGGCTATTCCGGTCACGTCGTGATGGACGGACTAGCTGGAAGAGAACCGAATTTCTTGATTCGAACATTCGATCATAGAATGCAAATGACTCATATGGCCGAAGCTGATATGTACAAAGATGATGGCAATGTAGAAATAAGTCCATTTTCACCCCTAGACAGGTATAAGTACATAGGATCCTGTTTTAGGCTATCCGATTATTAGTACCGGAAAGGATATTGTGGGAATCGAGGGGCGGTTTCGTGCCCAGAGATATACCTGAATGCGGGTTTTATAATGAGAAATGCATACGATCACCAACCACTTGTAAGTGGATTGATTTGAAATTGAGCCATTGGCTACTAGTCATTGGTAAAGCTGCCTGTGTATGAAAATACAGCACACGAAGTGATCATCTGGATTTTGATTATTGAAAGCCAATGGCTACAGGCCATTGGTCCATCTAAGCATGCTGTGAGCACAGGAAATGCCATAACATGATCACTGTTCTAATGATTGATACAATGGTGCTAAAAATTCATTCTCATCTCTTCTCAGATATCCACTGGATCATTATCGGTTGTATAGCCGCAGTAATCCTCTTATCACTGCTGATCACCGCATTGGTGTATTACGTGCGCAGACGTTTGTTGACCAGTGAGATGTCCAAGATGTTGTGGCGAGTGAATTTTCGAGATATCCAATGGTTGAATGACAAAAGTAGACGCAGTAAAAGCCTCGGTTCATTGCGTACGATAAATACAACCGCTTCGGATGAAACGGCCGAAGCTATAGCTAAAGGCGATAAGAACGTGGCGCATTTCCGCGGCGTTTTGGTCTGGGCGAAAGTTCATCAAGTCAGTGCCGTTTTGAGTACGGAAAGCGATCACATTCATTTGAAAACGGTTTGTCGAAAGGCAGCTTGCCTCGCCGCGGCGTGAATATAAATTTTGGACTTTCAGTTGAGAGATATGACCCACGAGAATATTAATTCGTTCATCGGATTATGCATTGATGCACCGAATCCGATTTCCCTGTGGAAATATTGCGCTAAAGGGAGTTTGGAGGTCATTTTCTGAAGATGGTTCCCAAAAAAGCGCACAGGCTCGAATTGCGCAATTTTCAGGAAGTCATTCATAACGAGAATATGAAATTGGATTGGTTCTTCAAATATTCATTGATCCGAGATCTGGCTTCTGTAAACAGACTTCATTTTATCCCCGATCATCATCTCAAGCCCATAATACATTTCAGGGCATGGAATTTTTGCACGATTCAAACATGAAAAGTCACGGTCGTTTGAGATCGAGTAATTGTGTAATTGATAATCGATGGGTCCTCAAAATCACTGATTACGGATTACCGAAAATGAGAACACTACAGAAAGATGCTAAAGGTGTACGTCTTGATCACGGTTATCGATTTTTGCAAAGGACAGAATTGCAGATAAATTATGGACGTCCCCTGAATTGTTGAGAATGGTCGATGCACCTCCCGTTGGTACACAAAAAGGAGACGTATACAGTTTCGCTATCATTTTACAAGAGATCATAGCTCGTGATCGGCCATATTATGCTGATCACGTGGGTTCGGAAGGTAATTTAAAAATCCTGTCCCTGGCGAATATAGCTTAGATTTCGATACCGTCGTATCCCTGAGCATATACGGGCATCATGAAATGGAAATTTCCAATTATCCCTACACTGGCCTGAAAAATTTCGCAGTTCAGCACGCAGTGATCAGATGTGGTATTGCAGATATCGTGGCACGCGTTGCCAAATGCGAGAGCCCACCGTTCAGGCCGACTGTGAATTTGGGCACTGATACGGATATGGATCCGGCCGTTGTGCAATTGATGCACGATTCTTGGAAAGAAGATCCCGAAATGCGTCCGAATTTTAAACAAATAAAATCCGTGGTTCGTCAAATGAACAGGGGAAGGTATGTTTGGCGTATTTTGCTGGCATGGATTTTGAATGCATTGATGCAATTTTGATCAAGTTTCATTCTCCTTGATTCTTCGTCAGCAGTATTGTGCGGTTACAGTAATCCAGGCATCGATGCAAAAAAATCCATAATTGAAGATGGATACAAAAACGCGATATTTTGTACATCAAGAAAAATCATATCAATACCACACGAAATTGCAAATATCCGCATCTGATCAACCCTGAATTTCAGATCAGTCAATCTGATGGATCATGTGTTGAAAATGATGGAAAAATACGCCGGCAATTTGGAAACAACCGTGGCTGACCGTACTCGCCAATTGACCGAAGAAATGAAACGATCAGATTTGCTATTGTATCGCCTCTTACCAAAGTACGCAGCAAATCGATCGATTCGCAGCAAATGAGTATGCATGCGAAATTTTAGAATGGTAGCTGACGGATTGAAATCCGGTCAAACAATCGATCCGGAATTGTTCGAATGCGTGACTATACTGTTTTCCGATGTGGTCGGATTCACGTCGTTGGCATCTCGAAGTTCGCCGTTGCAAACTGTGAATTTATTGAACGAATTATACACATTATTTGATGATATCATTGCGGAATACGATGTTTACAAGGTGAGCCATTGGTCTCATGAATCGTGAATGGACAGCAGACCAAGGGTCTGCATGCGGTTACAGTAACCCTGTATCTTCATATATTGGACAACAGTCTCCAAGTCCATGTTCGCATGGACCAAAATTCTGTGCGATTTTGACCAGAAATGCACATATCATGCGGCTACAGTAACCTAGATGCTTCATGGTTAGATTTGACCACATCAATTTTTCAGGTAGTGACCATCGGGGACGGTTACATGTGCGCAAGTGGATTGCCCATTCGAAATGGGAATCGTCACGCGAGTGAATTGGCCGACATGGCGCTACACGTGATCAGTTCCATCAAGAATTTCCGTATCCCTCATATGACGCAGGAGAAATTGGAAGTCCGTGTCGGAATTCATACTGGTAATATACCAATACGATCATTTTGTTTTGATCGATTATCGACCTGATCTAATTTCAGGACCCGTTGTTGCTGGTGTAGTTGGAGTAAGTACATTCATGTGAATTTCAGAAATCGGATGACAACTGGTCTTTTTTCCAGGTGACCATGCCTCGATATTGCGTATTCGGGGACACTGTGAATACGGCCAATCGTTTGGAAAGTACTGGAAAACCATCGTGCATTCAAATCAGCGAAGCCGCCAATAGTTTCTTGACCGAGAAAATCGGTGGTTATGTCACAAAACCGCGTGGAGAAATTATTATCAAAGTAATAAATTCCTTGTCGTCGCATAAAAATCTACATATTGCATAAAATCATCTTTCCAGGGAAAAGGCGTACTGTTCACTTATTGGTTAATGGGAAAGAATTCGAATCAGATCGCGGATAAAACAGGAACAGGTGAACCCATAGTTAGTAATCTGGAAGATAATCATGATCACCTTGAACGTGTTGAAAATATCGATTGATCATACCATAGTTCTCATCATATTTCATCGATATTTTGGATGTAGTAGGTCAAAGCGTATATTTGTGCTTGTGACATGCTAGTTTTCTGTGACCAATTTTTTTGAATTGATGCAAGGAAAACGCACATATTTTGAAAATGGCCCAAAAAGGCCGAATTTACAGTAAGAGCATGATCAGAGGTCGCGTCCAAGCCACAATTTTGGTATGATCATGAGCAGTGCTCATTATTGGATCACTTTTGCCCACCTCGCCAAGGGCCAATATCACCATGGTTCGCTTTGACGATCAAAGCTCGACTGTTTTCAGAGAATGGCCAAAATGAGTGAATTTGTTTCAGGCAGCGAGGTCAAGGCGGCTTGAAATCTACCATGTGGGTTTCACGATGACCATTATTGATTTTTTCCAGCGTGCCTTGAAAGGTACATGCTATGCACACTGGAGCAAGCTAAAGTACTGGAATTTGATAGCAAAAATTTGCATGACTAACAATAAGAACATGATCAGCAATCAATAGTATGAACAAATCGTTGAGTCATACAAAATTATCTGCAGTATCATTGATCAATTCCCCCCAAACGATCTGTTTTTGTTTATCATGTAAATCGAATTGCCTCTTTTCCTCTTTTCAATCATAAGACCAAGATTTTAGGGTAATGTGATAAATTTTAAACTATGTTATGCATATAAAATGCAGTGATTGAGAATGGAATTGCATAAACGAGCTTGACATATTCGGATTTGGTTTGGCTCACTTCTAATGCATAAAAAACCCGAGACGTATATGCCTCCAAAACTTCGCTCTCAATAATCCGTTTTGGGTATTTTTGACGCAAGAACTGAAAATTCGCAAACGACCATTTTGGCCAAAAGAGTGACTGGATAGATCATGCATACCTGCCGATTGAATTTTTTTCATCCATAACCCAATGACGTATTGGTAGAATTTGAAAAAACACGTTCTCATTACGCAAACAATGACGTTTGTAGCATGGATGTACTGTACAAATTTCCCCTCGATTCATTTCCCAGGGTGTTACGTATGTGTTTGGTATCCATTATTTAGGAATCTGGCGCAAATGCTTTCTTAGCATCTCTCGGAATCGTGCCTCATTCATTTACGGTCCAGTCCAGGTTTTTACATCCGCCTTTCGTATTCGTATTGACAAAACTGGGGAGAGAAAAGGCGAAAAGTAAAAATTGCTAGGCTTTTACCGAACGACGATGAAGCGGCTTGTTGTAAACGACGAGTGAGAGGCGGTAGAATATGCTAACCGTTTTGCAATGCCAATGTTGGCCCATGGGATGCCCAATTCTTTACATTAGCTGCCCTGTTCAGGGCACAAATATTTGCGCAGATGCTTGTGAAGAAGGCGGCGACGTCGGTCGGTTACCGTTCCAAGCCGAAAAACGCGCTCACCTAAACTGTACCCGAATGTACAGTGTCCCCTGCATGTCTAGCTGGTCACAAAAACCGTTTTGCTGCCAGACGTTCGGGTTTCGTGCCGTACCACTCGGTTCCCCCTATCCGACGTATACGTATCGTGTATGTATGATTCGGAAATTGGTCAAGCAAAGCCCCCTATTTATTCGGTGACAATTCGCTCATAGGAAAAAAACAACAACGTGCTCTAATTCCACGCGTGCGAGGTATACTGTAACCGCTCACGGCCATTAGCAGCATGTGGAGTATAGTATTGACTACTGATTCATTCGGATGGTGGGAAAATTAGTCGATTCATCCGATTGATAGGAATTTATAGCCGATTTCTTTAACGTGCATCAAGCTGCGGGACATTTGCGTACACGTTTTCTGCTCCCAGCATAACCCCCGGAGGCGAGTTCAAGAAATTTGGATCGTTGGGCTATGGATTAAAACGGCTCGCAGAAGGTGTCTAAGTGCTTCTCGTTTTCTTTCCCTGGCTCGCCCGATCATCTGGAGCCGAATATTCAGTCTTTTAAAATCCCTCTTGGAAAGACTACTACTAGTTTGCCTTGGGTTGTTCATTGCGAAGGTGCCTAACTGAAGGAAGGCTTGGTTGTATGATCGTA
>JAQIWJ010000869.1:0-15222 GCA_034695185.1 Discolaimus major
ATGTGAATGAATTGAAATCGTTGTGCTTGTCCTCAGCTCTTCTTAGCGGAATTCTGTGAAGTTAGCAATGATTTTTTGGATCAAACGATTGTGATTGGGTACATTTGGTGATGGGCTCATTGATAATCTTGGTTCTTTCAATAATTCCATTTATTTATCATTCATTATCAATTGATTGGTATTTTTAAATTGACTTGTCTCTGCATCACAAAAGCGAAATGGGCACCGAAAATTGTTCACATTTGTTTCACATTAGTATTGGAAATGCTTTTGGAAATTCATAAAATGAGGCGTGGTATATAAATGTGATTCCAACCTTCGCTCCCAAAAAATGTAATTTGGTCATGACAATTTCACTGTTTGAATGATAGCCTTCCCCCACCCACTGAAGGTGGTGGTCATTTGCTTGAATACCCCTGTTTCATACAACCAACATACTTCTCAAAAATTGATTTTTATGACCAAAAGTTTGTGTGTTCATTTTGATAAAGGAAAATGGCGTGATAATTATTTGGCATGCATTCACTGATTAGCATACTGTTGGATATTTTGCAATGCCAACTTTGGTTCACAAGCTCTATTGCGTAACAGGTTTACTGTAATTTTTGTGATTCTATTGATCATCCAGGCATGTTCAGTAGCAATTGATTGAAATGCAGGATCAAGGAATGGCTATGCATTCAAATAACATGTAATGGAAATTTTACCTATCAAAATTTGAAAGCTTTCATAAAACTATTTAGCAAAAAGCTTTTTCGTGAAAATAGCCATGATTGATCAAAATTTTCATAACAAAATGCTGATAATGGATACGGCTGATATAACTGTACTTCATGCGCTTCTGACCATATTTCGTTCAAAACCATCATTTTTATGAAAACATCAAGAATGGCATACAATATTTTCGTGAAAGTCGTAGCAATTTTAGCCATATTGGTCTTTGCTAAAGCATCGGTTTGTAGGAGTTTGGACAGGGTGTCATATGAGTACTTTAATTCCTTTCAGCCTGACCAAAATGATAAAGAAACCTCGGACATCGATGAAGGCTGGTAATTGTCATCTTTGCAACATGCTTCTCTCAAGGAAAGTCTGCAAGCAATTATGATTTTAGGGAAATCCTACCCCTGCCATTTCCGGAACCAATAAATTCGACAGGTGGTTCAGAACAAGAGCTGGTAACACCCGATATGTTGCAAGGCAAACTTCCCAGGTACAAAATCAAAATTCCCTTGGGATGTGTGTCATTCGATAGAGTCTTACGCGGCTAAATTTGCTTGTCAGCTGTGAAGTGACCGCCAAAGTGGACACCTGATCAGAGCCACATGAACCAAGAAGCACAGCAATCTAGCCTATTATTCACTAATGCCAAATCTACGGCATAGCTTTGGCGAATGCTGCCTTCATGGGCAGAAACTGTCCATTGACCAATCAGAAAACAGGTTTTTGGGCATTATTGGTCAACAGTTACATGTGGCTAAAAAATTAAGCAAGATTTGGGTTCAGGGCAATCTGCTGTTTCATTTGAGCCGCCTGTTGGTCTGCCTTGGGCGGAATTCATATGCCCACTTCTCTGTCCACATGCTGGTCACTGATGTGAGGCAAATGTAGCCCAAATAAATATCAAATCCTTGCTCAGTTTGCAAAGGCCTTTCATTCAAACGAGGCATATATATCAGCAAGATTGGAATTTGGCACCTCGAATAATTTCTATTATTATATTACAGGGTAGGATGAACCTGAAGGCAAGAACAAGACAGAAGAAATCTGTACATTGATGCATTGATTTTTCACCCGCAAATGAATTGTTACATTGCTGATATATATAACAGTTTTAATATAAGGGCATCCGAGTAATCTCTGCTTTGAATCTCTTGTTCCACATGGAAATCCACATTCCACGAAAATCCACGTGGTTCCATCATGGAATATCGTGGCAAGGGGAACCTGGGTATAGTTTTAGCCTGCATTGAATCAGCAGTTATGCCACGTTTTTTAGCCGTGATTGCGTTTTGCTAACAGTTGCTTGTTGTTCAGTGGCTGTTCGTTGAGAAACTAGACCGACAGTCATCAAAGCAGGAAATCGCCCACTGTGCAAAGATGATTACATTGGCCTTGTTGCTAATTTAAATTATGATGACCATTGCCAAAAAGCCACCAAGTGAGGCATTGTTTTAGCTATTCCAAGAAGATGCCAAAGATGACTTTCTAGCTTTGAAAGCTGAATTCTACGATAGCTATTGACATGAAACTAGCGTCATTTATGAAGATGGTCATGTAATTCTGACTTGCGGTCAACCTTGGGGCAATCCATGCACACACCACGATACCCTGGAACTTGTTGATCCTAATGATCATGTCAAATCAGGTCCATGTTATCGGCGTATTGGAGGGGTCAAATGGCGGTTAGACATAAAAGCAGATTTGAAATATGGCCAGTACAAATGTCGATACAAAAAGGAGTTATCGGAAAACGCGGTGGACATCCAGTACCGTTTGTGTAAGCTTATCACAGCCTACTGATTGCATGAAATCTAACACATTGTCCAATTTTGAGGCGGTAAACGCAGTGATGCTTGCATGTGTGCCAGTTGTTTGGACACAGAGGAGGCCGAAATGTTCTGCGTGATGGCCAAAGATCAAGAACACCTTTGTGTCAAGAAGATACCGGATGCAAATTGGTGCAAAATTCATAAGCTGGAACACAATTACCGAGTTTGCCCGATCGATATGGATTCATATTGCCATGCACTGGCCTCGAATTACAAGCGCACACAACACGTCATGAAAGGCGAACCTGGCTGTACACCACAGCAAGGCGACGATGATGGTGTGCCTTTGATTGTACAAGTTTCATATTTTTTATACAATGGGGGAGTGGTTTTTTGCACTTTAGCAACGCCATCAGCCAATTTCGGAGGACGTATCTTTCTGATGTACAACGATGTGGTTCAAATCGATGAAATTAATCGCCGAGATGTTCGCATGGAAGTGACCCTCTTGAATGAACCATTGGACAATTCATTAGTCACATGCTCCATTTCAAATGATCAAGGAAATGTTATACAAGAACACATGCAAAAACATACCAGTAGCGCAGAGATTGCTTTCGATCTACCAATGAAATACTAGATCTTGGTTCACGAACATACAAAATGTGGTGCCAGTATGAGAAAGATGGCATAATCCGAGTTAAAATGTCGCACATTTTCGTTGCTTTGTGTGAGTTCAGACGGATTCTTAAAGTGGATTTGCCATTACAGTATGCACTTTTAGTAGGTCGTGCTAATGTGACTGGAGACACAACCAATCGCCTGGAATGCCATTTGGATCCGCCAGCATCCAATGATATGGATGTTGCGTTCTCCTGGATCAGGGGAAGCACGAATGATGTGATTGGAGTAAGAGAATTTATTGCACTTACTATGGATGGCCCTCACCCAAGACCTGTTTTCAGCATCAAGCCACACTGGACATTCTTGAATCTGACAAGTATCAATGCAATATCACTGTTACGTACAAATCTTGCGCACCGTATAGAAAATATCAGAGATCTTTTCAAAGCGATTTCGCGCATGGCAACCCTACCGTATCAGTCACAGAATTAGCATCTTCACAATTGACCACAACCACCATTACCAGTGTTCTTGCTGATAAAACTGTATGCAATCGTGTAGCAATGATTCCATGTTATAAGAACCGGATTTTTCAGACCACTAGTAACGCCACCAGACCATCTGGAACACTTCCAAATTGTGGAAAAAGCGGTGATGGTTATGCCCTTGTGGCCTTCATTCCCATAGTGGCTGTGATCTGGACGTGAAGAAGTAGGGATAAGCATTCAAACGTCCATGAATATACTGATAAAAAATAATCGATAAATATATAACAGTGATTGCTAATATTGCTATGATTACCTGCATGATCGGCTGCAGTTGTTCTAAATACAGTATTCTATGATCATAGCATAATGAATGAAAAATGAATTACACTATTATAATATTTTTTTGATGAAAACGAGACTTTTAATTTTAAAATGGTCGTACTGGAGAAATGGGGCTGATGAGTTTCATCTGCCCATAAAAAATAAAACGCAGGCCCTATGCAATATTGTTTTTCTGGCTTATGGCCTTTTTGGACAGCGCCTAAAGTTTATTGGAGATACGTCAATTATGCTGCTAGTTATTACGATGACCCAAAACCCAAATTCAATGTCAGAGCCTAGTTAAAGTCAAAGGATGAAAACAGAAGGCGTAAGGCCTGATTGAATCTTCAATTAAGCAATAAGCACCAGAATCGCACATGGCATACTGTGACCGCTATGTTTTAAAAAAGTTTCAAAAGGCCATTTAGCAGAAAACTTTTAATAATGAAATCAAGAATTCTAGTTCATGACTGATTAGAATGTGCATAACAAAATCCCTTTTCTGGGTAATGGATCGAATGATATAACACGCTGCTTGGCCTTCTGATCATTATTTCCTTCCGAAGTATCGTCTCAAAGAAAATTTCAACAATGGCATTCAAGGTTTTCATGAAAGTAGTGGCAACTTTTGCTGTGCTCATTGTTGCTACAGCTTCGGTTTGTATTGATTCATGTATCATATCAAGACAGACTGATGCAATCTTCTTTTTTTAGCCCACTGACCAAAATGATCAAGGAACCTCGCACATTGGTGAACGCAGGTATAGTGTTCTTTTCACATGTCTTTCTCTGTAAGTGTGCCAATGGCATTGATAGAAAACTAATGCAGTATTGCTGTGAACCATTCATAACTGGGCCAACTTTCAGGACAGAGCCCCTACCACCAGCAGTTCCGGAAACAAAGAACCCGATAGATGATTCAAGTCAAATGCTTGTCACACCCAAGATGTTGCAGAGAGATCAATGGTTTCTGGAAAAGGAAGCTGTCTTGGAAGTTGGCATGTGCTTGACCAGTTGGGGCTGTAAAGCCTGCCTCGCACCACATGGTAGTTTTGAAATACGCACCGAACAAGGAACATATGTCTGGGGCAGCGCTACACCATCGAATCGACAATACCCGCCTTATCACCTGAAAATATAGTCTGATAACAACTTGTGCGTGAATGGAAAATACGGTGCCTTGTGGTGCGCTCTCACCCAAGGGGGTGACATAACAAATACCAGGCTGGTATTGGAAGGGAAAGACGGTTGCAACCTGGTTATGGCAGGCCATTCTTATGCACAAGGGTAAATCAAAAATCAGTCTTCTTGTGTCTAAATTGGGTCCCAGATGAGGTCAATTTTTTGGATATTCTTGGATCAGGCCAAACATAGTAATGGATTGCCATATTTTTTTTAAGAAACGTACCAATATGGTCGTCAAAAGTCGGTCGGATAACGCTGCCGAATAATAATAATTTGGCTGAAGGGTATTGCCTGACTTCCATGAACACCATATACCAAGCTTGTATGAAGGGTGACGGGCGCTTTGTGGTGACTCGATCAGGCACGAAAATAGCTGAAACATGGATTGCATTACACCAATATGGGCCGTATAGAATCATAACGCAGACCGATAATAACGTATGCATATATGGTTATTATAATTATCCAGGAAGTGGATGGGCTGTGTGGTGTTCAATGACCCAAGGAGGAAGGCATGGAACAATGATATTGACCATGAACGATGATGGTACCATTCCACCCATAACCACCGGTGGTAGATTTTTGTCCAACAAAGAAGCACCAACGAATTCGACCCCATACTGGTACCTGAACACCACGAAATCCGACATGGCATGATGAACACCAGAAAAGAAATATGATACAAAATTGAGTTTTGGGCATTAGCAAGATGACAAATTGCATTTCTTATAATTGTTATAAATCAGGGCAATTGGGTAATTTCAGCTTTTGATCAGCTCCATACCAAAAGGCTCTCCAGCATCGTATCCCAAAAACATCAATATTACAGCAAGAACAATCGAAACGTAACCATGAAAGCCCTGATGATTATTTTTTTCATAAGCAAATTTGTAGTTTTGCAATAAATCCAGCCAGAATTTATCAAATCACAACTGCAAGAATAATCCCACTCAGCAGAAGCAACAGGTAATCAATAAATTTATCGAAAAGCATGACAATTCAAGCATACTGTAACTGGTATGTTTTATTAACCAGGAACGAATTTCAAAATTTTCAATAATGGAAAATGCATTTACTAAAAGCAAAAATTTTTCCTATCGAATCGAATGTTCTCAAAAATTCATTTATGAGAAAGCTTTTTTAGTGAAATAAGGAATTCTATATCATGACTGATTAGAATATGCTTAACAAAAGCACTTTATCTGGATAATGGATATATAACTGAGATAGTGTTGTTCTGGACCTTCAGATGATTGTTTTTGCAAAGTATCATCTTCAAAAAGATTCGAGAATGGCATTCAACTTTCTCATGGAAATTTTGGAAATCTTTGCTCTACTGGTCGTTGTTACAGCTGCGGTTGTAGTGATCAGTATCATATTGGACAGTGTCATACAACCTTACTTTTAGCCACTGTTGGCATGTGTAATACACAACGACTATCTTAAAGCACTGTACACATACACAAAGTGCGAAAGTAAGTTTGTGTATGTGTACAGTGCTTTAAGATAGTCGTTTGTGTATTACACATGCCAACAGTGCTTTTAGCCTGCTGATAAGAATGATCAAGAAATCTTGGACACTGGTGATAGCATGTTGTAAGAACGATTTTTCCATGTCTGTTTCTGAGAAAATCATCACAGCAGTGACAATTCCATGTTTTCCTGCCCAGCTATTACAGTACGTATAAATGCAAAATTTCTTCAAATTTAGTCAAATAACGCCGACACCATCGTTTACGGACGACGGTCAATGGCAAAACCTTGTCACCGCCAAGATGTTCGAGAATGACATAACGCTGCTGAACAACAATAAAAACTTGGCCC
This sequence comes from Discolaimus major, assembly GCA_034695185.1. NCBI lineage: Eukaryota > Metazoa > Nematoda > Enoplea > Dorylaimida > Qudsianematidae > Discolaimus > Discolaimus major. Next base: position 6,932 of record JAQIWJ010000869.1, read on the forward strand.
ACGGATGCTATACCTCGGGTTGTAAGGCCTGCTTGGAATCGAATGGCGCGTTTGTGCTCAGGAACGGTGTCTGGCCTGCTTAGAACCGAACGGTTCCTTCGTGCTTCGGGACTCTCATGGAAACTTCGTCTGGGGTTCACCTGTGCCATCTGATCGCCAATATCCTCCATATAGTCTGTCGATGCAAACTGACAATAACTTATGCGTGTACGGACAGTCCACAGCAGGTGCTTTGTGGTGTGCTTGGTCCCAAGGTGGTGGCACCGGCAGAGCCAAGCTGGTAGTGCAAGACGACTGCAGCTTGCTCGTTCAAGGCACTGTGCCAATCTGGTCATCCTTACGTGATATGATCACACTGCCAAATAATCGCACTTTGAATCAGCCGAAATGCTTGACTTCGCTGAACGGCATATGCAAAGCTTGTGTGGAATCTAACGGGAGCCTTGTAGTTTCGCGCACAGGAACCAAAATTTATGCTACAACAAGCTGGACAGACAGCCAACGTGCACCTTGGAAATTAGAGATGCAACACGATAACAATGTGTGCATTTATGGTGGTTTAGGCGGATATGGAGATGCTAAATGGTGCTCGAGGACTCAGGGAGAAACTCCTGGAACTAGAATATTGACCTTCGTGAACAATGACTGTAGTCTGCCACCCGTAATGTCAGTAAGCAAGCTTTTGTCCAATGACGAAGGCCAATGATGCCCTGCCCATTGGTGATTCCTGCCATAAATGAAATCTGATGTGGCACGAAGAAGGCAGAAGGAATATGATATATGATTTATTTATTTAGCATCAGCAAGGTGATTGATTGCGTTGCTGATACGGGAAATTTTGTTAAAGGTATTGGGAAGACTCAGCGTTTTTCCCCTGAGTGTTCGTTTTATGAGTTTGGCATAACGGAAAAATAAACACAAATACAAGTTTGATCAGCCACTCCAATATGTCAGTGGGCATTATATACAAAAAACATATGGTGCAATCTGCAATATCAATGCTCAAAGGCAAGGCTCGCATACAAATTGCAGTTGCTTTTATTGAAAAGAGCTACCTTAAAAATATTCTTACACAAATCCTATCATCTATGTTCCACTATGCACCCAACTGTAGTGAATCCAAATTCAATTTGGTGCGCCTCAAAAATGATTTATCATTTCACTGGCATTGTGTCCCATGAGCATTCACGGTCATTTTCATAGTCTCGACATTTCGCAACGTCTCCTAGGCAAGCCACTTCTTATGAATCGCTTTTTCCCCCAAGTGCAAATGGGCAGGAAATTTTGCCTAACAAACTTATTGGTGAAAAAATTTTTCCCTTGTGAAACTTGAGTGGTTCCTCCTCGAGGCTTTAGCTTGGAACCAAGAACCTCTTTTGACGCTTTCCTATTGATCATAACGTCCATCCAGTAGGCAACATGTAGCATTCTTCTTGGAGACAAGGCATATTTTCGGACTAACGCATTGGTTTGTAGCTTTGGAGAAGGAAACGATTCGAGTGGTTCGAAAGAAGAGTGTTCCCTGGACTCCCGTAAAAGGAAAACGACTCCATAGCTACAGCGTACAATTGTAAATATCCATCCATCGGGTCACAAGAACCAAGGCTGGTCTAGCCCGTACTGACATGGACCTGGTATTTATACTATCGGCTTTTAACATTTCTCTTTGAACAAGCTCATTCCCTTGAGAGGTGCCTCTTCTCTTAGATGCCATATCCGTTTAGATGAAACGAATACGCAGGATAGGCATTTAGAATTGGCTGGTTATAAAAAGCGGACTAGCCTCACCGCCCATGAGAAAACGTTTCGTTGAAATCTGACAGCCAGCGTGCCATAAGCAAGGAATTCTATCCATTGAACCCCCAGTGAAAATTCTTAGCTTTCAGCAGAATCATATGTCTTTTGCATAAATTTGCCATGTCCATATTAAATTGAGCCAAATCATATTTTAGGCGGATGTTATGGTTCATCTATTGGAATTACTTGGGTTTACTGTATTTCCTGTTCTATTTTTAGCCATTTAGTAAGTGACCAGTGGTATATTGCTTGAAATGAATTTTTGTCTAGCACTGCCAATATTTTGGAATCATAGAGATTCAAAAACAAGAGTAGCAAGGTCTTGATTGAAATATGTTTTATCTACCATATTTTGGATCTCCGTGACATGAATGGTCATTCCTCGTTTGAAAAATAATTCCCCTGGCTATCCATACATAATCAGATAGAGATTGCTGCAATTAACTTGAAATTCACAATGATCTCAATGGTCAAACAAAAATTGCGCAATTTCACAACCTAGAATTTTTTAGCTTCTGGTGTCGCCATTTGAAAAAGAGACAAAAATATATTAAATTTCAAGACGAAGAAGCAATGAATGGAACTGTTGTCTATAATGGACATGCTCCATCTGTGGATACTCAACCACTGAGCGATTCAACATACCATGCAATGACTAATCATGCATTTACGCCTACCGATGAAAATCAGGCTATTTTAACTGAATCACATGGCTCGCATTCGATTGGAAATAGACGAATGTCGGCAAAAGAATGGATGTTTAACGCCTCATCTAAAGTTAGAAATTGGACTGTACCTGGAAGGCATTGATGTATGTTCGTGTGATTTTATGCAAACGAGGTGCTTCTGAATTATGTTTTGTCCAAATTACGTTAAGGAAATAATCAATGATTCTTGTATTTTATGTCATACGTGCATTGCTTGGGTCCAATAAATCATAAAACCTGAGGGCCAGCTTCCTTCTATATCTATTGAATTTCATTAATTGTGAATTGCCTGATCTTCCAAGCCCTGCTCACGTCAGCATCACTGCCAAGGCGAGCAGACATCAAAAATAAGATTGATCATTTCAATGAACAACTAATGAATCTCTATTCTAATTATGTCTACTCATGCAAATGAATTCTACTGAGAGAAATTCATGAAATGGCAATGTCCCCGAGCGATTTCTTTCATCAAGCAAGAAATACTATACTTTCATCAGTGATAGGCACAGCCAGGCATGGCGTCAAGTATTCTTTCCCCATCTCACGCTTTGGATTTGAAGAAAAACGCTGCATTCGCCACATTGGGTGCGTGCACTATTCTAATCAATATTATCACATTGATCATATTGATCAAAGATCGAGTACTGTTCAAGAAATCAGCATTGATCGTTGGCATGGTTATTGCTGGATTATTCGCCAGCGCGTATGTGTTCTCTGTCGGTACACACCGTGTGGTGAATTATGAAATTCTCAACATTTCTACACCGGTCAGCAATTGTCTGATGATCGTTTTCCCATTATTTTATCCATTCACAATGTCTGGAGCAGGTATTTTTCTCCTCTTGGGTGCAGTGGAACGGTTGATGGCCATTACTGTCCCGATTTGGTACCATAAAAATTGGTCAGACAAGAGGGCGTGGCAATTATCTGGGCTGGCTTATATTGCGATATCGATTTTTGTCATCACTGGTGCGTTAATAGCATTATCAGAAATAGAAGCTCCTTGGTCATGCGTGGCAGCTACTGTGTTCGGAATTGAGTACACTATTTTATTGCAAGCAATCTCTGCATCAAGCGGAATTGCAGGAACCATTTTGAGCATATTAGCAATGATGGTTGGGGTGAATAAATTCAAAAAACTACCGAGTATCAGTGGCGATGTAGGACGTTTGAAAAAGCAACTTCGATTGAGCAGATCGATGGTTCTGATGTCAATATTCAATGTCGCTTTGGTCGTGGTGCCTAATATCATTGTCATATTGGATCTGTTACCAGAGAAATCATTACCAAAATCGATACAAGCGTCGCAAGTGAATTACGCGTTTTGTATGAACACAACGTCCACATTCATATCATTGGTCCTATTCAATTCGCAATTTAGAAAAGCTACAGTGAAACTATTTCGATTAGATAAGATAGTCGTAGGTGTGAGTTCTGTTTTAGGCGTAGTGAAAGCTCAGAATCAGGTTTATCCAACTGGCACTGATTTGTAAGATTTTGGATTTAGGTAGATTGTACTGGCGATTTGTCATGGATGATAGGTTTATGGATTAGCTGGGTTCATACAATGCACTTTAGTTGATCTGAATCGTATCAGTGACACTGATGCTAGTGCAGTATTAGGTGGTAAACCAGACAGATTTCACCATGTTCGCTGATTATGGCTAGATAATGCGCAAGTGATAACGAAAGCTTCACTGCTTGTGACGTTATCAATATACGTAAGACAGCAGACTTTCAGCTTTATATAAGGTCCTAATTCTCATTATGCTATCACACTAGACTCCTAGCAGTCAATCTCCTGAAAATCAGGAAGCCAGAAATGCATTTGCTTCAAGCATGCCTTCTTTGTCTTTTGATACCAGCTTTCTTAGCTGATGATAAAACGGATAATCCGAATGTCTGGAATTTTCAAATCGCCCGAAAAGTGATCGCCGCCTTCCAATTCAATGGTATGGGTATGTCCATTTGGGAAGATCAAGGCGTGGAGAATATGACAGTAACCTCGAGAAGGCAATTCTACGTGACTCCGATCAGTGAGTTCTTACCAAACTCGAGCAAATGCGAATTCAACGATTTAACTGGCACCTATTTCGTCACGTACCAGATCCAATTGTGGAATGATCGATTGCAATTGGCGGGTATCGATCGATTGAAACAGATGCAAATCGATGTAGTCCCTGAACAAGTTCAACCGTTGCCTTTTTATCAGGTATGATTTGGCCAGTGTCCAATCCTGATTCTTTGATTACATCAATTGCCTTTTTAGGTGAGAGTAATTTGGGATAATGCCGAAAAATTGCAAAAAGCTAGCCTCGACACGCGTTGGGAGAATAATTTGCAACAGCAATCAGTTCGTCAATTCAAAGTGTTGACAGACGACAAAGCGACTTGTGATCGCCTAGCCAGCACGTTGCAAAATAAACCGGACCTATTCACTTCATCGATCGTCTTGCAATACTCCTTATCAGCATCCAAGACCGCCACACGAATCCTCAGCGTGAAAACCGATCATTTCCTGAACAGCAAATTAATGGCCACTTTGAAATCCATGGATGTGCAGTCGCCAGAAAGGTACGTGACATCTGATGACGCCAATCGGCTCGGATTAGAGATCACAGATAATGTGGTAGCTTCGCAAGTGGTCGATGGCGAATACGTCCCTGACACTGATATGCTAACATTGAAAGACATAGTGACCAATGCGTTGCAATCGCAAAAGGTGGACGTCGGAAATTTCACCAGCATAATGTGGGAATCAGTATTTTGGGATCCTTCATACTCTCGGCCGGATAAAGTCACATCGTACTTGAATAAAGTACTCAACATTAATCAAGGCAATCATACAGTGAGTAAATCCAGTGCCTATACGGAGAAAGACGACGATGGTATCAATTTCGGTATAGGCGGTTTCACATTTGGTGGAAAAACTGGCAGCGATTCTAGCGGATCATCGTCGTTCGCAGAAATGCAAGCTTGGTTGCTTCAACATAATTACGACGTGGAAATTAAAGGCGAATTATTCGTGCCCAAAAATAGGCAACTGACGAAATTGAATCTTGGCGTTTTGAATCGACAAGAAGTGATTTATACTAAAAGCGTTCAAATGCATCATATAGACGCGCCTGGACATTTAACGGTTACAGTAGGACAAAAATCGTTGGCCGAAAGCGAGGATATCAAAATGTTGAGGCAGAATACGAATGCGTTGGTTTCCCGCCTGGATCAATTGGAACCAAGGGTTGCGCAATTGGAACCAAGGGTTGCGCAATTGGAACCGAAGATGGATAGTGCTCTGGCACAGGATGGTCAATTGAATGCTAAGATCGATCAAGTGAACGCAGCGTTGAGCGGTGCTCTCGGCACAAAGATATCCTCTTGTCAATTATGCGCTAAAAATGGCCCTGGTTCGATTTTTTCAAACTTTCCTGAGTAAGTGAAAATTGTGCACGTTTATGACAGGATTGCAAAGGCCCCAATTTTTAGGCAATGCACGAGTTGGAGCAACACGGCTGGTTGGATAAGCGGCTGGCACTGCAAAGGAGGTGGTTGTTCATTCATTCTGCGGTGTCAACCATAAGCGTTGTGACAACATGTCAACACTGTTGGGATGATTTGGATAATAAAGTGGCACACACGCATCACGTTTGCATTGTTACTGTCTGCAGATGTTTCATAATCAGGACCTATCCGTCAGTGAATTTTGAGCATCACATTACCAAAAGTTATATTGACATGAACTCAATCACTTTTTGTTGGTGTGAAATCAAGCAATCACATCATCGACAGATCATTCCTAGCACCAAGGCCAGTGGACGATACAGTATTTTCATTCTGGGTGTTGCACTTCGAAAATTAATTACTGCCCAACGATAACTGAGCTAAAATTCTGAAACTCCGCCTGAATCGGTTTTGGTACGTACCAGACCCTATTGGCCTGCCAAGTTGGCTTCCCCACCCTCTTGGTTCCTTGGAAATGCTGGTTTTTGACCTGAATCAGGTTTGTCCTACTGGCACCGATTTATGAATTTTGAATTCCATATTTTATGTATGGGTTTAGTGGGTTCTGATGATGGGTCCATCCATATTGTATGTGTAACTTCATAATCAGTGTCAATTGATCACATCATTTCGAATTGGAAGTTAACCCAGAAATCATTTAGAAGACCCCAAATCATTGTTTGGTAGCTGTGAATAAAGTAGTCACAACCACTGCCAGCATTCCTGCAGCTAGAATGATCATTGGATTGATCAAAACTGCCTCTTTTCCGCCTCCATGGTAGCCATTTACCTCCAGAATCTTCTCAGGATCCTTCAAAGGTTGTTGGCATAACACCGCCATTGGCTTATGTCTGGGCGAACTCCCAGATGAAGTTTCCCATTTGATCGCATCAACTGTGAAGCACATAAAAACGAATGGTTCATGCGGTGGTGTGCCGAAATAACTGGGTTCTTTCCAATCCTCTGGTTTGTAGTCGAATTTCGTATCGTCGTCCCAAGTGTAACGGTATTCCTACAGTAATACAGGTGAATCTCGTTATAGTGGACTCTCGATACTGCGTATAGTGGACGCCTTTTTGGTCCCTTAGCTGTACCACATGTGTTTTCCAGCGCTTGATATAGTGGACGCGGCTCTTTTTAAAGTGGACATCGCGCCTTTTCTATGGCAAAAACTTGGCTATAGTTTATAGGCATGGTCAAAAAGGTCACAAGAACCACCAAAAACAGAACATATCGGACATAGAAGATTCCTTACCATGCCAGAATTTGGAAAATGGAAAAATTTTTGCCAAAAAGATGCAAAACAGGAGGTGTCCCAAGAAAAGTTGTGATTGTCAACTCTCGATATTGTGGACGCTTGATATAGTGGACACATTTGGTCGGTCCCATGGCATCCACTATAACGAGATTCACCTGTATCATAAATAAATTTGAAGAAAATAAGAACTAACTTAGCCCTTGCCTGACTGATATCTGTGTCCACTGATCCTCCAGCGAAGCGCTTTAGTCGCATACCCAATGCGATTCCCTTGAACTGATGCAGGCTTTCTTCATCAAATGCAAAATCTCGTGCCTTGAATCGATCAAGAATAAAATGAGCTTCATTCGATTGAAAAATGGTGATGAGAGTTCCACTGTGACTCTCACATGATTTTCTTGCATTCGTTATGGAAAAAAGGAATTGGCTGTTGGCCAGTTCGTTGGCGCCTGGTACAATGAAATCGCATGTTTCATTTCGGCCACGCAATACTGTTTTGATGTAGGAACCTTTATTTTGTGGCGCACATTTGTTGTCCGATGGGGGCTCAGTTGGTGAGATATTGACTGTTACATTTGGCTTCGATGTGGTCATTCGGATGGTGGTGCCAAAAGATCCAGCTGGTGCTGGCGTTGCTGGTGTGCTCACTGTCGATGGCGTTGATCTAATTGAGATGGTAGACGATGATGGTTCATTCGTGGTTGGCTCAGACGGCGTATTGTGATTCCATTGCATACACACTACTTCGATTGGATGCTCTTCCACAGCGCCATCAGGCACGTTCTCCCAAGTGAAATCTGAATCTTTGAACACGATTGCTTGGAATTTAGTGTATGATGCTTCCTGAAATTTGTTAACCCAATTGCCATCAAATTTCACATTTGCTTCATCATCCCAAACATACGAATAATTGCCTTGGGACAGCTCTATCTATAATATACAGTGTGTCCGAAAAGTCACTTCCTAACTTTGAATTGGAATAACTTTTGATGTAAGCATGCTATGGACCTGAAATTCAAAATGTAGCA
>JAQIWJ010000870.1:0-15221 GCA_034695185.1 Discolaimus major
TCTATATCCACCCAACCAATCGCTGAAGACACAATTCGTACTCGCCAGCCTAATGATCCGTCAGAATTCTCGAATCGATGAATGCACGTCACGGAATGTATTGACGGAAAATTATTGGATCCATAAGCGTTGAATTCAGCATATTTATTATCGAGGATGACCAAGAAGTCCGAAAGCATGATGGAAATAACGCTGGCATTGTAATAGCATTGAAGTTCTTCACCACCGTTATGCTGCCACGTCCTGACCTTTTTTCGTCCGCCGTCCAATAGGGACACTTTCCAAATAATACCCTTGAATAGTTCACCGTACACCTTGTAATGTTCCGCAACGTACACTGCCGACATGTGTTGGGGCGAAAATGGGTCATTGGGATCGACGGATTTGCATTTCATTGGATAAAATCGTTGATATTCGCAGAATTGACGTATTTTCATTCGAGCTACCAGCTCCCATCCGTTCGACAATCGCGAACCAATTTTCGGTTGTTTCCAAAACCACCAGGTCAGTAGAATCCACAGATCTTTCCACGTTCGACGCCAATACTCGATCCAATTTCGGGCGAATGAATTTGGGCGGTAACGGCGAAAAATGATCAACGGTAATACGAATGGAATCATGACGATCACTTGGACGAACTGGACGATCAATAACCATGCCCACAATTGAACGTATTCGTAGACATCCATCATTCACTGGATTTGACGTTGGAAAACTGGAACGGGAGATTGTACGCAACACAGCCGCACGGCTCTCACGAAGAACTCGGAAATGACGCGTCTGGAACTCGAAGCTCTGCTTCTCCACGCGTGGAGCAGAATTAGCCAATCACAGCACGTAGGCGTTGCTCCGCCTTGTCATATGACTTGTCTGCTCACAGTTGAAGCAGCCTAGCGGTTACAGTAACCCTCCTTTGAGAAGCCACAATACTCAAGAAATATGTTACAAGCATTGAATGACAATTTTTAAAATTTTCTCATCAGTCAATGCAATCAATTTCATGCCGAGAAAAACATGTACTGCATCTTCCCTAATATCTGAAATCATTCTTATAGGAAAGTATTCCAAGCAAAAAAGAAATGTACAGTATCATGATTGCTAATTATCACATTATACTGAGGATTTGTAGACCAATTTGTCTATCATAAGTCAAGATACCTGAACGTCCACTAATCAGATATTGATGTCATGATTCTAGTGCAGATTTTTTGCATTTGACATGCTGCACTGGAAACAAAACTGGTGCCATGTTTTTTGAAGACCAGTTATCTCAAAGATCAGTGGCATGGTTTTTGTGATGTCCTTCAATTAGCTTATTTCTTCTCTTATTTGGCAATGATTCCTGTGCTTCATCATGTCTTTATCAAACGTTTGCCTTCAAAAGCACCATTTTTTCGAGTACTGCCTTCCTGGGTTCTCTTAGTGAAGAATCGGCTGCTAATTTGGTATTTTCATGGGTAGTTTTTACGATTTTACTCATAGGGCGTATATTTTAGATTTGGCTTTGATTGGAATTCATTCGATGATTGTGCATTGCCTTTGCCTTCACAGCTGAGCAAACATTCGAACACTCCCCAAGTCTCAGTCATTCTCCAAATACGCCCTGCATTTTGCGATGCTTTTTCAATAGAACCCTTCGCCATTTGCGTACATTGAATGTTGAATTTCGTCATAGGGGAGCATAAAAATTCAGGCTTTACTCTCCCAATTACTTGATAAAAACAAGGAAGCTATGAATTCAATTGAGAAATCACCAACGTTCAATCGACGCCTTTCATTGCCCGTGAACGAGGCTATACCGTCTAGAATTCAATTCACTCGCAGTTTAGCGGAGAAAAAAGAAGAAATGGTTTGCGATTTTAATAAGAACGAATTGAGCATCGATCATAAATCGGATTCTGCTACAATTGCATTTCGGAGGCGTTTATCTACTCCTCACGTGGATTACTGTATCCCTGCTATTATTATCGACGAAGCACCACCCCCTGCGTCGGGTGAAAATATTGGAATCCAATCTCAACCGGCCAACGTGGCATCATTGAGGAAACAACAACAAATGCGTACTGTCAAATTTAAAATGAGCCATTTGAAAATCGGCGATGCTCTACAGGAGCATGTGAATGAACAAGAACAGAAAACAGCGGCTACGATTTTGAAAAGGCAAGAATTCGCTAACGAGCCAATCGTTAGAACGCCGCCATCTTCACCAAAGATTGGTTCGAGACGCAAAAGCGTACCCGCGTTGAAAAGCGTGTCGGAAGAGGAAGACGACGAGTAAATCTCATGGACATTATATTTCATGGTTTCCTGAAGGACATCGTATGTATTTATGCACATTGATATATTTGGTACTTTACTTTTTGCGGGTATTTTTTTATCGTATAAGCTTCTAGTAATAATGCCAAAATTATTCATGGTCTCGTGTGAATAATTACAGTATGCTGCCACCATGCTTTTCATGACCATGGACCTGGTTCCGCATGTTATTTCATTCATCATAACTTATCTTCCACAAGTACATAAAATTTCGCATAGAAATTCTTTAAATTCAACATGACATTTTATTTCCCAATGCATCACTTGCATAGTCATCATTTCTTGTCCAATGAATGCAAAACATCAACATTCGGGGTTCACAAAAACAACCTGACAATGCATTACAGTACGCTGCTTGATCGACACGGTGCCAGGGAATAAATCAGAGCATGCCTGACAATATGGATTATCATGATAACAATCAGTGATATTACAAATCAACCGAAAATTGGTACACAGGGATAAGCCAAAGCAATTCGGGGGAAGCTGTGATGAATCTTGGCTGATGATCAGTGTCACATAAATGCAGCTGTGATCCAAATATTTGCAAGGACGTGGATGTGAAGCAACGTAGAATGTGCAGTGCAAATAAATCAACGTTTCACATTGCTGACAGGCGTGATTCCATGGAATCGGGTAATGAAATAGCCGACGGTTGATGAATGTGATTGGCTAATGTCAAATGACCATCCGGTAGTAATGCACCGTCCACGCGTCGATGTCCACTCCTCGCAGCACCGGATCTCGAATGAACTCCCAAATAAGACGTATCAGCGCCGGCCGTTGATGTACTATTGACGAATGACGATGATTCGTATTCGGGAAAAGAATGTTGTTTCATTTTACCACTTGGACAACGCGAACGATTTGGCGTTCGAATTCGCTAGAAATAACATACACACACGTTGCGTCACACTTCATATATTTCCGATGTCATGTAAATGCCAACCTGGCTAAAGTCCATTTCGGCTGCGGTCGGTGCTGATTGATTATTGTTGGGAATATTCGTCGGATCTTCGCTGATGGTCAATTGGGGTACTGTAGTCGGAGCTCCGTTTAATCCCATTCCATTTCGATGCGGCGCCGTCAAAGTAGGCGGTGATTCGTCCATCATTAGAATATGCTCTTCATCACCCACCACGTGCACGGAAGGAATGCTGAACGGTTGATGAGATAGAAATCGAACCGGTCTTGCACTGGTCGTCGAATATCCGATCATGGGAGCAGCAGTGGACGATGGATCTTGCATGGATGACGCATAACCAGTTGCGGCGGAACCACTTTGAGTATTGGACGAATGACCAGTCGTTCTTGTATCACTATTCCCTCGCAGAATGTTCAGAATCGTTTCTACGTCCTGATTCAGTTTATTCTCGATCCGTACCAAATGCCTGAAATCAAATCAGATGCTGCAGATAATCACCACACGAAGCCATGAAAAAATTGCCCAATATAAGCAACAATCATTGCCTTACCTTTCAATATCTTCCAGCCGATCAGCAAAATGCTTTTGACGTTGTTCTTGTGCTTCGTATTGTTGAATGGACGAAGTCACATTTCGAGTATATTCGAATTGGTCTTGCGGTTGTTTTTGAGTGGGCGAAATGGAATGAGCTAAATGAGATATATGTATGCACTGATTACAATTGATTTTTGTTAGGCGGTGCATGATTATTTCTGTCTTTGCAGAAGACATCTTTCCATGCAAAACAGGCCTTCGTCAAAGCTTACTTGACGAGCTTTTCAATAATTTCCCAGTTACTATTGGTTGAGCAGGTATTGAATATCGATGCCGATGACCAGTCTCGACCATACTGAACGGTCGTGTATACGTTCTTTTTCTAGTACCCGTTCCGGGTGTGGATGGTGATTCTTCCAATACTGCTGGCGGTGCGGGCGTTGGTTGATAAGCACTTGCAGACGAATCCAGTTCATTCTGTGATTGCTGCCGTAATAATGGCACGATTTCTGGTTGACTTCGACGTCTGTTCAATATATGATGAAACCGATTATTGGACACAGCCAATCCACTGGTGCCGTTGATGCTACCTGAAATCAAAGTCATACAATCAGTCTTCACGCGCAAATGATAATATAGGCACTGATATGTATCAGCATGACATAAGGATAAAAAAAGCACGAGAAAAAGCTTACTATCAATCCGACCACGTTCATAATCAGTCGTCACAACTGGGCCACCACGAGGATTTGTCAAATCACTGACACTTCTTTTCAGCATGTCTAGCATTCCTGCAAGAAGCGTACAACAAATTCAGAGGACAGCCATGGCAAAAATGAGGGAATACTGTAGCAGATTTCGGCCACGGCCAAAATTTGCGGACAGTTCATTCAGAAGGAGCCTCATGCAACAGACATGCTGGCTTCGAGAACAGAAATCTTACCAACGAATCCTTTGGATTCTTCTCGTTCACGAAATTCGTAATTAGCTGGCATCACATCCATGCCAGCACGTGCAGGTGTGAATTCCAGAATACCTATACCGGATGTACGTCGTTCTATTCTCGCTACGGTTGCTCCGAATTGTTGACCAGTGGATTGTTTTTGATGAATGGATGCTATATGATGACGTAATTGATCTTCGTCTTCTGGTGCTGGTACAGTGATCACACGAGATGCTGATGGTTCAGTAGAGGCTTCTTTCGCTTTTTCTTCTTCTTCCGCCTTAGCTTTGGCTGCTGCTGCGGCTGCGGCTGCCGCATAACGGCTACGTCTTCTCCAGGTACTCCTGGTTCGGCTCAATGATTCGAAGCCTGAAAAAAGCCAGATTGAAGATCATTATGCTGATGCAGTACTCAGTCAGCCAAGGCAATGGCAATTGCAAAACGTCACCTACCATCTCCTTCATGACCAGGTGATCCTTTTCTACACCCGACATCACCATGTATACTCGTTTCTTCCTGAAACGAGTGCAATAATTATTCTTGGATAAGCTGATTTCTGGAGGAATTATTACATCATAATTAGGTCATGACTCATAAGCAAAGGAATTATCCCGATTATGATTTAGCATAGGAATTGAGGGAAGGATAATATATTTACATAAACAACATGTGGGTTTTGACTATGGTCACTCACATCTTTTGTGAATGTTTTATGAATCATTCGCTTCATGAAGGAATGCGTTCGTGTGAGTTCCTCCTACGCAATTTTACAGTATGCTGAGTTTGAACACTTGCAGTCAAGCACTGATCACTGCTTTCCATTCAGCCTGTACTCACATCTCTCAAATTGAATGTAATCTCCAAATTCTGACAGAAAGAATCCGCGAATTCCGGGTACATATCCACCACGTCCAAGAAATCTTCGCGTAGAATTTTATGCAAATCACAATACGTTAAGGCTCGGACGTTGCACGAGGATTTGCCAATGCTATCGTAAAGCAATGGATTCTCTCCGAATACATGATCTTTAGCTAAAATTAGTTATTGGCCCATCACGGTCTCCTGGGTTGGACAAATGTGCACATACTCAGTACTGTAATAACCACATCATCCCTCAGAATTTCCACTGAACCTCGGGCAATGAAATACAGTGCAGTCAAGACGTCACCTCTGTGCACCAATGTATCGCCTGGTGGAGCATGCGTTGTTCTGAATCTAAAATTGCCCAGTTATATATATCCCCTTGCTTAGGAAGGGCGAAAAATTGAATTTACCTTATACTCAATGCACGTAAGCAACCTGGACTGGCTCCACCGAATGCCAAACAATTATTGAGCAACATGCGATTCAAATGCAGGCATATATCCGCTTGCAGGCACTCGGGGAATTGTTTGAGAACCTAAAAATGGCCTTGCTATTGAAACTGATCCACTGGGGGCTTCCTATTGGTGCCAAAGGCAGCACCATACCAAATTCATATCAATGCCATTCGTGTATGTCCATGCATGTTGAAAATATTCTTCCAAACGTTGACGCAGTGGATTGGGGATTTGATGAAAACGTATGAATTCTCTCAATCGATTCATTTCCGTGTGATACCTCGCCGTCCCAGCGTACAGTCGTTGGATGATGGCCGAGACATTGCCAAATACGCTGGCGTACATAAGGGCTGAAAATTTACGTGTGATTAGCCGTGATAATTCATGAGGAATGCGTAACCATTGTCCAATTTTGATGATAACCAACATGGCATCACTTTCGTAAAATTACAATGCGTCTGAGCATTGTTTTATTCAATGGTGGACGCATTCTATTCACAATTTCAACATGTGCAAAGCTAGCATGCCAAAATCGAACTCAAAAGTGCAAAAAGCGGTGCCGGAATCCCCGATTATTAATGTCATGGGAAAATTAGCGTATAATCCGATTCCTATGTTAATTCCAAAGCCAGGATAATATGTAAGCTTCACCCAATCCGAGCATCAGATCAATAATATCTCGTCCAAAATTTACACTTACAGCCCAACATCATGACACATATTCCGAATATTTTCTCATTATCTGTATTCGGCGCTATATTGCCGAAACCGACGCTGGTCAACGTTGACACAACGAAATACAAAGCCGTCGTGTATCTTGATCGAAGACTGGGACCACCGGTTGTACGATTAAAATAAGGCTGTTCCGTTTCGGTTGCTGTAATTACCAATTGCATACAGTTTCACCTAATTCCCAATCTTCCAAAACTCAGGGTTACTGTAATGGTCAAATGGGAAGACCCGCCCATTTTCTATGTGCAAAAATCAGTGCCAAGTGCTTCTACAGTATGCCATTGCAAAAAAAACAAGAAGATTCTACAGCAAGCAGCAAAAAACGCGTGCTTTCACATCACTATTGCGATGAAAAAAAGACGATTTTTTTCGAGCATTGGGATGCACTTACAGCCCAAAATCATCATAATGATAGTGAAGATTTTCTCCGAATCCGTATTCGGTGAAACGTTACCGAAACCGATACTCGTGATTGTACTCAACGTAAAATACAAAGCCGTCACGTAACGTGATCTCAACGATGGGCCAGTACCATTCCCGTATGGCGTTTGTAAATTGGTAGCTGCACGCAAATTATGACCAAGAATTTTCGGCGTTAAGCATAGGTTTATCAATAGGACAGGGTAAGTATAGATATTTCAGGAAAATGCGACTAGCCAGGCTGTTAGCATTCTATATACTTTATGTTAGAGAGAAGAATACTGTCAATGCTCACTCTGCTATGCAAATACAGGATTTGAAGACCAGCTTCTAAATCATGCTTGATCATATGCAATTATGGATATGATCCAATATTGACCCTGGGTTTTTTTAAATTTTTGACTCCCATGAAACCGGGCCAGCTGTAAACCTAAACCGTCATAACCTGATCCCCTCTGCCCTCCTGTTGTTGCATGGCTAACGAAAGAATTGATTCTCCATTACGTGCAAAAGTATGGGTGATTCTCAAGTTAGCTGCCTTATTCTGTCAGCCGTGCGAACCAAGTTGAATGGCAGAGGGGATCAGGTTTTGGCGGTTTAGGTTTAAATTACAGCATATTGTAGAAATGTATTACCTAAGTGATGAAGCCAAGTGATATTATGTTCGACGACTAGTAATTCCGTTGATCCAATGGCGTACCATATGCAAGCCAACCAATGCGCAATTAATGCGAACGTGGCCATGAGCAATAGCAACACGGCTGCACCATATTCGGAATATCGATCTAATTTCCTCACCACTCGTACGAGCCTCAATAGACGGGCAGTTTTGAGCAAACCGATCAGCGTGGTGGTCTGAAATGTAGATTCTCACATTGAGGACAGCGATTGCACTGAATGGACAATGTCAGTACAAAAGGGAACATGGGGAAAGCATTATTACGCAGGCATGGATATGAGCGATTATGCTTGCTCGCAAAGCCCAATTCTGATCATTCCAGTGTGAATTTGGTATGCAATTTTGATTAGTCAAATTCTGCCGACCAAGTTTCAGTCAGCAATGCAAGTCATGTTTTTTTTAAACTTTCGCAAACACAATTATCCAGTATAACATGCTGGACATGTCAAGTTTGGCTGCCAAATTTCAATGCTAGCATTCATTAGGAATTTGCATGGTCGGCTAATCTAAAATCTATGCACAGTCTTTTGCATATCTGTCAAAGATTGCTTCCAATTAAGAAGCTTGAAGCCAATCAAGATTTTCAGGCACGTGTGAAGTATATTTTTTACGATGCTGTTTTCGTCACGGTCGAATAAGATCGTTCTCGGCAACGGTGTCAATGCGGAACGATGCACCACGGAGGCATGTACCGTTTTATGCACCGTTGAATAATAGTGACGTATTGAAAAAGCGAATGAATATGACATGTACATGTCCACGTGTATCTTCGGGCGGCTTCCGTGGAAAAAAGATCTTCGCTTCAGAGAAAACCTGGACCCACGTTGATGTATTGATTTGAAAGCTGTCGATGCCCTCTCGAGATTCTCTCCCCCTTAAAGCTTGCTGTCCATTGTGAAACCACGAAGCTTCACTATGCCTCGGCTATGGTCTAAGGACAATCGAACCGGAAGGCGCGCTTTTGGCTAAATCCGCCTTCCTGCCTCTAGGCCAAAGGCCAAAACTAGGTAGAATATCCATTTAGAAACGTTACTCAATCCCCCCCCCCCCCTCCAACATATTGTATGAATGAAAGCATCCTAATGTTAGTGTACAAAAGGGCTATAATAGTACAGTATTACAGTATGACTAAAAGCCACGAACAGATTGGGGTTATTGGCAGATTAGGATCAGAGAATGCAGGCTTTGTTGATCACTTACGCGATCACTATTTACAATACCGAAATCCTGAAACGCATTTTTCAATGCCTGTGCTAATAAGTAAGTGCCCCCATAGAAAAGAAACAGCGTGCCGGAAATTGCGCAATTTTCTACATACCTCGTCAGTATGCGTATTGAATAGGAGTAAATCGAACGGTATAGCCGCCACGACATCGATTATAAACCATCCTTTGAAATAATGCACTGCTATTCGACCTGGATGCGAGACAACTTCATCCTGTTCATTCACGTATGTTGTTCGAAAATTTATGATTATATCCACAATGAACATAATGTCCACGATTAAATCCACCACTTCTAATGGATCGTTATATCGGTTATTCTTTTTATTCGCGCTTTCCTGCAAAAAAATGCTCATGCATGCTCATGTGTTTTTGAGGGCGGTGGTTTTTTGAGGCTACAGTATACCTCTCGAAGAAGAAAAGCTGCCACGTATGGCGTTGATATAGCCGTGTATATGACTAATAATAATATAACCCAATCCCAGACGGCTTTGAATGGTGAATAATGTAATATTGTACAATGATGGATACGAGTCGGTAGTAATTTGTGCTCGGGAAGGACATCAGCACCTAGCGAAAGAACCTGGAAAAAAAATCATCGTTTTATATGCAAATTGAATATTCAGACAGCAATGAATATTTGAATTCATGCGGTTTTTGTATTCGTGCTTTAAGCATCATAATCAAGGTGTATTGGTCAATTTTCATGTAATGCATGAGTTTTAGCAGGGGGTGCCAAAGCTGGTTTGACTATTCTGACCCAAGGTGGTCCAGAAGATTGATGTACTTTGGGTGTCATCAATGATTGTGCCAAAATATGCCCCCAGATTTGGAAGCATCAAGAAGCCTGCATATGACAAAAGATAAGCAAAAAAATAATTTCAGTACTACGCTTCGTTTTCTGACGTTTCCGGCGGCGTTCATTCAAATGGACAACCGCGTCTCCAACCGTCAACGGAAGAAGACGATCACGAATGCAATTGGACCAATATAGCCAATCATGGCTCGTAAATGCTTTTTTAAATGTTCAAATAACGTATCCATAAGATTTTAAAATTCCCTGAATATATCCTTTTGATCAGTACGCGTTGACGATTAGCATTGCTAATTTAGTACAGGCGAAGAAAACGCAGGGAAGTGTTCTTGACGCTTTTACTCTTCAAAAGCAGCTAGCATTCAATTTTCGAAGCGCCTCTTTTGCATCGACGCCAGCCGAGGAAAAGCTGGCAATGGGGGAGATGCGGTGGAAATGGCAGTATGAAACGCAATCTGACGGTTCTGGTCGCCTTGGAGTGGTCATATTAGCACGTGGAATCCAAGGAGAGACTATCCAAAGTCGAGTGGATAGTGTAGAGACCGAGGCCAAAAAAAAACAACGAAGAATGGAACGTAATGTAACGAGCCAATAATGCAATGCCCACTATAGTACTATAACCGCGGATGAGGAAATATGGTCAATTTGGATAGTGAATAGGAGAAGAATCCGTCAAGCACAGCCCGATTTCCGGTGTGAACAAGCTGAGGGGGTCTCGTTTTTTTCTTCGCTCTCACATATTCAAAGAGGCTCGCCATGCGGCTCTGGGCGCAGAAACACACGGTCTCGAAACGGGAAAAACGTTGCTGTTGGCGAAAAAATCGTTCGATCGCCTTGCTAACACAGCAAAAGCACCAAGGCAGACAATCATGACGTAAGCTTTCCTTTACACAAGCTTCCCCTCCCCTGCAGTCAGTCAACCCCGGTTTCCGACATTGGCTACCGTCTTCTAAGAAACTGAATCTTGTATAAAACACATTCGAATGCATTTGATCATTCGAGCTTGAACTGATCAGTTCGCCGTCGTTTAGGCTATCCGAAATTCCTGAGAGACGATCAAAAAAGAGGTTTGATTCGGCTCGCATGTAACATGAGGCGAAAATCACTCCAGGGATTTTATGTGCAGGATTAAAAATCAGCACTGAACTCGAGGTGCATGCGGACACCTTCCATTTCCCTGGTGTCCATTTGGCAGGTGTAAATGAAGTCATTTTGATCGAGGCTAGCTGAAACTTTCTTTTCATGCCCAGAGGTAAAATTTTCAAATTCCGTGAAGCCTGGATGCCTCTGAGGCATTGGATACAGACACATGTTGGGGTTCTTGCCAAAAGAGAGAAGCTACGAATGCAAAGTATTATCAGAGCTTATCATAAAAAGAATGCTTGCATAAATCTCACCATCCGTCATTAGCAATTGCTGCCTTGGCTTGAATTAGATTGATAAAATGTGAAAATTAGGAATGCTATCTTTCCAATAACGCAATCGAATGCTAATACAGCAGTGTATTCTGCAAAATGGATCTCAATGAATTCCGTAAATCAGCATACGAACTTTGGACGCTAACGGCCCAATATGCGGATCGTCTTCCAACGCATATTTTTCCCAAGCTTCCAAATACAATACTATTTATGACGCGCGAATAAATTTTATGTAAGCTGAGCAAATATTTTCAGCTCAACGGATGCATTCGAAATGCGTCCTTTATTCCAATGGCTAAATTGATCACCACCAATTTCAACAGAATCCGGGGACGGTTGGCTCATGAGGGAGGATGTGTATGGTTGAAGAAGTTTCAACTACATCCGCCTGGGATGCGTTTTGGAAGAACAAAACTAGCAATGCTTTTTGAGGTAAAGGATAAAAACGACCGACACGATTCTCATGGGAAGGAGGCGGAAAAAGGAAAAAGCCCCTGGACAACATGGCAAAACGCATATCCATGTTCGTAACGCTATTCTCTATTTGGCTATCCATGTAAGCTGTTTCCGTTCTTTTTTTCCAAAAAGACCCATCTAAACGATGCAAGTCGGTCTTCTTTCGTGAAAAAAGGTTGCATCTGCTGGCTAGTTCCAATGAAGAAGCTAAAGAGAAAGCTAACCAAACTAGAAAGCTTTTCTACATTGCCTCCTCTGTCCATATTCTCATCGTCCATCTTTGGTACTCGCTTTGCACCTGCACAGCAAGCGTGGTTTTTGCTAAATAGCTGAGCACTGGCCGGGGGATTTTGTAAAGAAGACCCCACCCGTTGCCAATGGTGAACGCAGGCCAGGCTGGTCCTTATTTTCACTAATCGACTACCCTTAGCTTTTGCCCTAGGTTTCAGCTATCCTTTGTCAAGGCTCTTCTCATTTTGCTGACAGCCTCAATGTTGAAGGATAAAAGCGATCGGAGTCGTAATCCCGGTCATTTGGGCATGATGAATTTTTATCAGTGATATGAAAAATTGCACATTTTATGCATACCTCGAGATACGAGAATCTACTGATATTGGATCAGGAGAAGGCATGGACATGAATCCTGTTGGGGATTCGAGATTGATATGAAGCATCAAAACGATTTTCGAGATAAGCTTGCATATACATTGAGAAAATTGCATTTAAAAACTACTGGATATGTTCCAAGAAAATGGAACCGCAGTTCATGCAGCAGCCTTGCCAGGACCATAGCCATTTTGTGGCAATGACATTCCAGATGCCATGCTCGCACCGCAAAAGAATCATTTCCTATTCACACCTTGAAAGAATTTGCAGCCAAATGCAGCACTTCGAATCCCTTTTTCCCTTCAGGTGCTCGAATAGCATTTTTAGTTCGTAAATATTTTTCCATGGATGATAAATGTGGATGAATTGAACGTAATTTCTTTTTCCACTCTCTCAATGAATTACTATGGTGATGAGAATTCGAATACAGTACTCCTCGAGATTCCATGCTTCTCTGCTGAACGTCAAGCATGGATGTGCTAGCAATAGGAAAATTCTAAATTCCATCGTCCACTTAGAGACATGCAAAATGATGATTTCGAATTTTGGAAGCCTTTGGTCACATCGGCATGTGACCAGCGGAATACCCTTGACCGAATTGTACCGCCACAGCCGTTCTACAGGCGATTTCGTGAGAAAATGCCCAAATTAGTCAGGAAAATCACTGATTCTAGGCCATTGGCTTTCGGCAATGCGAACTGACTGAGAAAAAGACCAGCCATTCACTCGATTAGCTTACGCCAATGCTGACAAAATGAATTAAGAGTACATTTGGCACCAAGAAGAAGGCACTGCCTAAATTTATCCTGAATACGTCGATTTTTACACTTCACTTTCTGGCAAACCTTGAGAAAGGAAATTCCAGAGTAAAATTTTTTGCATTGGGCAATACATCAGCAGTGATTGCTGTTGCAAAAAAGGAAAGAAGTCTGAACTTTTCATGGTCTTTTCAAGAGATGGCTTGTTTTGTGCTTATTCAAGCGTGTAAAAACTGATGAGATAATTTTAATCAAGGATACTCATTATGGAAATAAGGCCCTGAAGCTAAAATCAAGGGAAAACATCGTACACAATTTATCCGTGTAATTGAAAAAGCCTTTTATTCCTAGGCCCTTCCTAGGGATGATGAAAAAGGCATCAGAAGTCATCTCATGAAAATTTACCAAGATCATGGCAAAAATGCAAAAAAAGATGAAATTTATCATATATTAAGTTTGCTGCTAATGTAAAGCATGCTTGATTGACATGAGGCAAAAATAAATCAATACTCTCAATGCGAGCACAATTTTTATACCTGTAACCGATCACCAGCATTATTACTCCTGATCGGAGTGGGGCTCGGTATGAGGAGTTTATATTTGGTACGAGATCTAACAATACTCGATCCTCTTCTCGGCGTGCTGGTTGTTGTGGTAGAAAAAGATGCTAAACTAACTCGATTCAACTTTCTTCTCATCACGCATCACGAGTAGATGTATATAGTTGTAAGAAATCTACCATCACACGCACGAAACCGACGCCATACTCCAGAGAGAGAGAAAGAGAGAAGCTTTCGCTTTTTCCATGATGACTACTATACTATACTGATGATCACCAAAGCATGTAGGCTAACAAGGAGACCATTCTTGGACGATTGCTTAACAAACCGGACGATTGCGTGCGTTAGATCTGAATTCCTCGGAGAGTGTGACGTTGCCAATGAATTTTCAGTCCAATTTGCTAGACATAGGTTCCATCCTAGTCATAAAAATTCTTCAATACTGGTGGAATGTTGCATTGTTACAAAAGGCCCCACCTCGTTTGTTCTTGATTCTAAAATTTGGACCCTGAACGACCCAGTGGCCACAATGCCTCTGTAGATCAAGGGGGTGTTTCAAAAAACACGAATGCTAAAAACAGGCCATGGTTTTGCACATGCATTAGCCGAATGGAATTGCATTCTCGTGACTAAAAATGCTCTGATGGGATTACATGTACAAAAAAGGCATGAATTTGTGCTAGTTGGAGTGAATACGCAAAAGGTAATCTTCATTTATAGGAAATGAGAGTAAATTAGCATCTGGGATGATCACAAAACAGTAAAAACATGCTTCTTCTCATCTGCTGTCTGCATTACATTCTGCAATATGCAGAATCAAAAATAGCAATGCTAAAAATCTCTCACACGATTGATTCTTCCCAAATAAACAGTGGAATTGGCTAATCTGACCACAGTCAATGAATCAGTGGGTCGATAATGAATTTCCTGCATCACAAATAAGGCCCGGAATGGCTGCTCAAATTTTGAATCAACTAGACAAAAGGTTTGTCTACACTTCCTTTACAAGTTGTCCAAAGGAGCCTATCCTGTTTGCCTATTGGAAAATCACAAAACGACCTAAGATAACGAGGTATTGATCGATCGCAATTGCATTATCCACAATTTTTCCATGGATATATGCGCATATGAAAAATCGGATTAGCTAAGGAAAATCAGTACCCTTGGTCGGTGCCAACTCGTGACAGTGACCACCGTGTTTTCTGAGCAAAATGCAGGTCATGAGGTGCATTCTTGCATGGACGTCCATGCATAAAAAAAAACGAAAGATCTGTTGCAGTTTTTGGTTCATGTTTTCATGATAAAATGTAATATAACTTGATTGTCCAAAATGGGCATAATTATTGCAGCTAATTTTTAGCTTTGGCATTTTGATTTTGCATTCGAGAACCAAAAAAATGCAGCGGTACTTCCATTTTGGAATACCTGTTCTGCAATCAAAAACCGCGCCGGTGGTGTAGTGGTTAGTGCGACGGCCGTCGTGCTGCCAAGGTCTGGGGTTCAAACCCTGGTCCTGGG